>NW_023611700.1:0-80726 GCF_013339725.1 Rhipicephalus microplus
GCTCATGAGCTGCAGGGTGCACCGAGGGTACCTGGCGGTGCCCAGGCCGAGAAGAAGCAACGTGCGAAAGCGAGCTCGAGCGTGGAGGCCACGAAGGCAGACGAAGCAGTGCGCCGCTCGAGAGGACGAGTTCCTGGGAGCGTTCCTGAGCCGGACGTGGGACCCGTACGTGTCGGCCAGGTCGAGCTCCGGCGTGTCGGTTCGGGGTCGAGTACGCCGGCCGGTGCAAGGTACAAGGACGGGGCCTGCTGAACGGCTCCTGCCTGGGTGCAGTGGCCGGGAGCAGGTTCGTGGGCGAGACCTACCGGGTGTGGTCCTCGTGAGCCATGGCCTAATCCTGGACCTCCAGAGTTGCGACCCTGACTGCTGGGTTGGCCGCGACGTCCGACTCAACGGCGCTGCACACGGTAGCGTATCCGTGCGCCGTCAGCCGTTCCACTTGTGCCATCAAAAAAATTGTTCATGTTAATCCTTTCTAGTCCGCTATCAACAAACATAGTGACGAACGTCCCTGCACCATCACACCCGCCTTCCTTACACATAAATGACCCACAAAACGTACTCACAGGTACAGATGAACACGGATACGCGACTTTGTTGTTACTTCACTGCGTCTGAAAAGCATGTATTTTTCCAAATGGAGACTGTGCAACAATTACCGTGACCTTTGTGCGCCTGGTAAATGCAATAGAATATTTCCTAAAGCATTAAACTAGCCAAGACGTACGATCCACCCCACCACGAAATAAGGGCGCGCGGGAAATGAGAGCGTGCGCCGCCGCCCGCATTGCGACGATGCGGTGATGCATGCTCATAGCGCCATCTTATGGTAATGCTGAAAACACAATAGTTCCCCCTGAGGTGCCTGTCAGCACCGGTTTGTCGTAGATATATATAGCTCACCGTTTGAACGTTGAAGCAGGTGCTGTTCCTTGGCCTTGTTGTGAATACCTCACCCTCACAATTCAGTGGTCCCACGTTCGATTTCGCGCACCAGAGTTCTTCTGGATTATTCTTATTTCTTGCGTTTACATAGATACGTATTTTTATACGGTGAGTGACACCGACTCCGGTGGCAATATCCAGCCGAAAGTTTCTATACGATTGCTCTCGCATTAAAGAGTGTCTGGTGTCCGAGAATGCATTGAATATAATTTTAATACCGCTACTTTAAAACAGTTTTTGGTTTCGGTATCCAAATGGCGGCTTTTCTGTGACGTGTGAAGTCTTTCCGTGACGTCACGGGCAGACTGAAGCTCTTGAAACTTGCACCTGCTATCTATTGGTGTCAGCCACAGGTTGTTCATCCCGAGTGAACAGCTCCCACGCAAGTAATTTCCAGCCCCCACGCAAGTGATTTCGGCGACTAGACTGCATGAGGGACACAGATTTCGCAAATCTAGTGAGCTGTACAGAAAAGCCATAGCTTGTGCATGGCGATGAATTTGTCTTGCAGAATGTGGGAGATGAAAACTTTAAAATTCCTAATAAATGTTTATGACTGTTTCGCAGCTCCCGTTTGGGGAAGCATTAACACTACATGCCAAGGAAATGAGAAACGTAAGATTTGCTTCGACTCAATATTGCGTCAGATTCCTTTGACTTTCAATAGCGCCAGGCAGAGCAAGTAGAAATGACGAATTTCTTAATGATTGGCTCAGAACAACCGTAGAAGATTCCCCAGAAACTGTTATGGAATATGAATAATGAACTATAGAAATATATATTTGTAGGTAATTACCAGTGCTGAAGTGAACATTTAAATAATGATAACCATAAATTGGCACACGCTTTCTTCGTCCTCAGTGCTCTCAGTCCTCTTCATCTTCTGCTTCGCTCTCAAAACAAGTACGCCGATTTCTCTGGTTGCGTCATGTGATAACAGTGATGAGTGAGATGACTAAAGAGGTGCAAGGAGAGAAAACGAGAATCATGACCAAAGAAAAAGAACAAAATAGGGTAAAAACGTTAAAAAAAGGAAGTGAACAAAAAATAAGAGACAAAGGTAGGAAATAAAACAGCAGAAATAAAAAGGAAAAGAAAATAGAACAAAGAAGAGAAAGAAATCAAAGCTAATTCACGGACTGAATGATGATGAGCAGGGCGAAGCGTCCGTAAGTCCATCCGTTCATTGTTGCTTCCGTTCATCCATGTGTCCGCCCGTGTGTCAGCCCGTGCGGCCGTCCTTGTGTCCGTCCGTGCATCCATGCGTTCATCCGTGTGTCTCTGCGTCCTTCCGTGCATCCGTCCGTGCATTCATTCGTCCCTATGCATACCACACGCAACAGGTGCGTCACTTTACGTGCTATGGAATGAATTATCCAAGCCCGTGATTCTGTTTTTCGGAGTCTCTATTTCTGGGTTTGCCAGCGCGAAAGTTTGTGAGGCAGTGCGGAACTATCTAATGAAAACGAAAAGACTAACAAATAATATATTCTTCTGTGTGACATACGCAAAATTCATTCTTTTCTTCTTATTTAAAGGTTGGTTTCCATCTAGGTTATTATCTATTGCTAATACAAAAGCCCATAGTAAGTACAGAGCAGTGATCATAAATATTTCATTAGAAAATTTGTAACGTTTTCAAATAGAAAGTTCATTTACTCTAATAAAGAATAATACTTTATAAGACCACTCAATTATAGGGCCGCCCCACAGTGGGTATGAACCACAAGTTAAGGGCAACAAGAACAAGAACAAGAAATGGACAAAAATGATGCTACTTTAGGTTTTTTCAGGGACTTTAGTTCGATTCATATTCATTCCTGATTGCACTTCTCACCTCATACACACCACTAATTCTCAAATGTAAACTCCGGAACTTTACCTCTTTACACGCACTTCGGAACACCTTGAGCCTACAGTATCCCCATTACGCTCTATATTATGTAGCATTGCATTTTTTTTTGCCGCAGAGATACTTTTCTTGTACCTCCATATACCAGTCCATCCTCATTATTCATACTTTGAGGTTTTCGTAATGGTTTACTGTCGGTATTTGTTGGCCTTTTATTCATCAATGAGATCACTGAATACCATAAAGACATTGCGAGAATACAAACTGAAATGCACTATAGGCAGTGAACGATAGAAAAAAAACGCTTTTTTGCGCTGCACTTTCAGACAGGGTGAGCATTAGTCACATGCAACTTGAAGAGACATCATTAAGAATTATGACAAAACGCAAGGCAACAACATTATGGGTTTACCTGTCGTTTACGCGATAATGTAGTCGCATGCTGTTCCAATTAAAACTTCACATTATTCATGCTTGTTCTCAAGGCCAGCATTGGAAAGGTCTTCACACCGCAAACCTTTCAGAACTCTTCACCCTATTCAACAAATTGTTTGTCGGAGATTAGTAAAACGCTAAAATTAAACGTTGAACAACATCAACATTAACAAAACAAAAGTGAATATGATGTGAAATACCTATAGGCGAACGAATAACGCGTGTGAATAGCAAAGAAAATAGGATTTGGGCATTAAAGCGGGCGCAAGGCCGCCGCCATTTCACACATTAAGTGGCTACGCTTTGGGTGAGAAGGCAACATCTTGGCCAGACGGCGATGCACGGCGGTAGCTTGGCCACCGGCATCTCGATGCCTCAGCCACGGCCAACAAATGCTTGGTTCACCAGTCCAGTTGACCACTCTGTGCGCTCTCCACTGTGGCCGAGGCTTCGATAGACATCGGCCGTCAAGCTGCGGTGGTCTTGGCTTCCTTCCTGCGATGTTGTGATTGCAATATGCTAGCTTGGCAAGAAGCTAGGAATATGACCACGTGTATTTAGCAGTCAAGAGAATGAACATTTCCTTGACGTTGGTCGACTACGGCCAACAGCCCACTCGAACGAGGCACTGCACTGGTGGTGGCCATAGTCTGCGTAGAGTTGCATTACGAACACTTTAAATCATGTAAAAACTCATATGCGAAACATTTCTGTCTACTGATTTGAAGTCAATTTTAGATATATATATAAGCTGTTGTGAGGGGCGTGGCGAGAATTTTTTTTTCTCTCGAGGGATCATAGGGGGGAGGGGATGGGTGATTCACCCCTCTTCTACGCATGTTCGTTAGTGTGTCTTTGTGTGATGCCGTAGTGGAGAGCTCCGAAAATTTCGATCATATGGTATTGATGAGTTTGGATTTGGGCCCACACCCTTGTTTTTGTTTTTTTGGTTTTTGTTTACGAAACTGTTTACACGAGTATATGTCTCACTCCTCTTTTTTTTTTTTTTTTTTGTTCACGAGCCGGGATGTAGGCCTAGTCAGGAAACAGTTTCGTCTGTTTCCTTTTGCCTCATCTCGGTGGCATGTAACTGTTGCGTACACATGCCAGAATAAAGTATTATTATTATTATATACGCATGGAGAATGGAAAATTGGAGGGGGGTTGAAACCGCCCAACGTCAGTGGCTGCAGATAAACAGGCCAAAGTGGGACTGACTTGTGTGAAAGAGTGCCCCCACGTTGCGATTTGGCGTAATATCATAACAATGTCTGGGATTTTACGTCCCGAAACCACCTTATGATTATGAGAGACGCCGTAGTTGAGGGCTCCGCGGGTATTTGGACCACCTGGGAATTAAGTAGATCCGTGTGCTCAGATTCGGGTGCACGTTAAAGAACCCCAGGCGGTCTAAATTTCCGGAGTCCTCCACTACGGCGTTTCTCATAATCATATGGTGGTTTTGGGACGTTAAACCCCACATATCAATCATCAATTGGGGTTAAGTACATGGGCCTAGCTCGAGCATGGGCCTCCATCCCGCGACCGTCAGGTCTGCAGTTAGGCACCATAAATCAGTGCTCCACCGTGGTACACGATTCGGCCCAAACGCCACTGGTTAATTGTTGCATTTCTCTTCAACCAATTATATTTTGACCGTGGAATTACCTCGCGTCAATGGCGTAGTAAAAAAAAAAAGAAAGGGGGGGAATCAACCCCTCCTTCACTCTGAGATACCTTTATTACTCACGCATACAAATAAACACAAACGTATTGTGTAAAGGTAAAGATAAGGTTATTGTCTCAAGAAGACTTTATACTCGTTAATACAAACTCGTGGGGCACTATGAAATTCTTCAAATTAAGCAGAGTTTGAATCAGTGGTCAGGTGCTAAAATGTACAAACTGTAGAGCTGTACAGAAGACATAGCGCCACACTGTGCGGGGAGAATGCAAAGAAGCCACCTTGAACTCGTTATCGCGAGTTTGGCACTACTGCACAATATTTTAAGGAAGTTGTGTTGATTAAATTCATGAAGCTTTTAAGAGTCAACAGAGTTAATTCATGAGTCAATGATATGCCAGAAACACACATCAGCATCATGCATTCATGAGAGCAGTCAGCTTCATGTCGAAACTAAAAGACCTTTCTTTGTGAGAAATCCATACGATTTTCTTGTGGCTTCAATCTACAAACAGGTTGTTGTCTTCTTTTCCTTCCTTAAGGAACTATAATCTTGATGTGAATGCAGCCCCAGTTAAAAAAAAAGAAAGGTGGGGGTTGTGTGTGTGCTAGAGGTGCAACACAATGAAACAGAAGCATTTCTCAGAAAATGAGATTATGGATGCTGCGCTGGAGCTCTTAGACAATGTAACTTAGAAGTGTGGCAGCTTGGGCTAGTTGGTATGGCATGACGATAGTTATAGCGCGAGAACAAAACGACCACACAGAGACAAGAAGGACACGAAAGACACGAGCGCTCGTGTCTTTCGTGTCCATCTTGTCTCTGTGTCGTCGTTTTGTTCTCGCGCTATAACTGTCGTCATGCCTCTTAGACAAGCTACGAATGATGCTCATGCATTCAGGACGGAAGACACAGCCACACAAATGAAAATTATACTAATTTTTCTTGTTGGGTTAGCCTTATTTTGATCCAGGTGGAAGGTGTGTGTGTGTGGGACGAAAGTGCCCCTGGTCACGTTCGTTGCATAATCTAGTTGTTAACTACATCTTAATATCAACATACAAAGATTATCACGGGTGTTGCCTTTGGGTAATCTGGTGGGCTTATATGAGGGCTGCATCAGCGTTGGTATGAGCCTCACAAAGCTCAAGAGAAGCCAGAAAAGAAGGTCACTATTTCGGTGGTATTCGATCTCGCCATCCAATGGACTGTCACAGTCTTTCAGAGAGCCTTACAGCAAGGAAATCACATTGTAATTGGTGTATTGTTGCCGAAGAAAGCTATACTGAAGCATTCTAATAATATGTACCGGTCAGATCAATGAATTAATGTTAACCAGATGTACCCTCATTACTTAACAGACTGACATTGTATCTCGTGCAAAGGGAAGCACTTGCAAGTAACTTGTAGAGAACCTGAGAACTACAACGGTGGAGGAGAGGCCCCATACAGTGTAGTGGACGCTGAGTGCTATGTTAATCCTCTAATGGATGGCGCTGTCGGCATGCGCGCGCCACCTCATGTGGGGTATATAGCAGGGGGGCAGTTGGGAATAAAGGGGGGGTCTTCTTGTTGTTGCTATGAGCCATGCTCGGGTCTTACTCGGCGTCTCTGAACATGGTGTCAGAAGTGGGCGTCTAACGCGGAGTTATGGAGGAGACAGACGCCGGACCTTCTCAGCTCAACTTCATTCACGTCGGTACACCGGGACTTCAGCCTCCGTCGCCTTTCAACTTCACCAGCCCTGGGGAATGGACAACATGGATAACGAGGTACGAAGATTACGCCTTCGCGGCCGGTATCAACACAGCCACCGACGAGGTGCAGGTGCGAACTCTTTTATATTGCATGGGTTCCCAAGCACGTAGCGTCTTGTCGTCGCTAGGACTGTCTGCTCCGAAAACCGCCCGTTTGCGGAAGTCAAGGCTAAGCTCACTTCGCATTTTTGTCCACCCCTATCAATGAGATTTACGAGAGCCGCCGATTTCACCGCCGAGTGCAACAACTTGGGGAGCCGGTTGATGAATTTTTCACCGCGCTCAGGAATCTTGTCAAGCGTTGTGGGTACAACCACGCCGAGATCGAAGACCGCCTTGTGCGAGACAAGTTTGTCGTTGGATTGCGGAATGAGAAGCTATCGGATCAGTTGTGCCGATGTACGAAACTTACAGCTGAGGAAGCGTTGTGCCAAGCGCGTGTTCATGAAGAAGCCGAAAAAGAGCGTCTATCCGTGAAACTCCCAGCGAGAACGGGGCCTTTGACAGCTTAAACGTGGACGCGGCGCAACGCGCGAAGAACGCTTCATCGCGTCGCAGCAAATCTGTGCAGCCAACTCAGTCTACTTGCGATTACTGCGGCCGTGGTCACCACTCTCGAAAAGAATGCCCAGCTCGCAAAGCCACATGCAATTTCTGCAAGAAGCAAGGTCATTTTATTGCTGTTTGCCGGGCCAAGCATCGGAAAGAGCTGTTAGGCTCAGTGGAACTTCACGCGCTCAGTACGCGTCGGGCACGATATGCCGACATTCACGTGAATGGTCACCTCGCACACTTCAAGATAGACTCAGGGGGCCGAAATAACGGTGGTTTCACCTTCTTTTCCGGCATTACCTACTGTTTTGGATAAAGTGGACGCCGAGGTATCCGGTCCTGGAAATCAAAGGCTGCACGTTCTGGGATCTTTCACTGCTACCTTGCAGTGGCGTAACAAAGTGTCTGTGCAAAGACTGTATGTTATCAAGAACCAGACGACACACCTCCTGGGATTACCAGCAATTGAAGACTTGGGCATCGTTCAGTTTTTGGACTCTGTGGATGGTATTCCGTCATCTCAATCAAAAATTTTCGTGGGCTTGGCGAAGTACAGGAAGAATACCACATCCGCGTCGCTCAAGATGCTCGTCCCTTTTCATTAAGTGTTCCTCGACGAATACCTCTGCCTCTGCTAGAGCATGTGAAGAAGGAATTGGATGAAATGGAAACCCAAGGAGTCATTCGCAAGGTTGACACGCCTACCGCATGGTGTTCAGGCCTCGTCGTCGTGCCGAAGTCGTCGGGCGGGTACAGGCTCTGTGTCGACTTGACGAAGCTTAACAAGGTTATCCAGCGGGAACGCTACATTCTGCCGACAGTTGAAGACATCTTAGGTCAGCTTGGTGGGGCACAAATTTTTTCCAAGCTCGATGCAAGATCCAGCTTCCACCAAATAAACTAACTCGTGAGAGTGAAGAACTGACGACATTCATCACACCTTTGGCCGATATTGCTACAAGCGTCTTCCCTTTGGCATTGCGACAGCACCCGAGTATTTCCAACGCTTCATGTCGAGACTGCTCGAAGGCATCACCGGAGTCGTCAACATGATAGACGACATACTCGTCTTGGTAGGAACCATCAAGAGCACGACCAGCGTCTAGCTGACGTCTTGGCACGGTTGACTCAAGCGGGTGTCACTCTTAATGAAAAGAAGTGTCAGTTCAGGGTCTCTTCTGTCAAGTTCTTAGGAGTTGTCGTCAGCCAGCAAGGAATTAGTCCAGACCCGGACAAAGTCAAGGCTATCATGGATCTCCCACCACCAATCGATGTTAGTGGTGTTCGCCGATTACTTGGAATGGTAAACCATGTGGCTCGATTCATTCCAAAACTGTCTGAGATCTCCGCACCTATTCGTGCACTCCTCAACAAGAATAACGCGTGGAGCTGGAGTTACAACCAAGAGGAAGCGTTCAAGAAGATAAAGTCTTTGCTCAGCTCCGACACATGTATGGCTATGTACAATCCCCATTACCCAACTATAGTATCGGCTGACGCAAGCTCTCATGGCCTTGGTGCCGTTTTACTCCAAGATCAACCGTCAGGAATTCGACGAGCAGTTGCCTATGCTTCCAGATCTCTCACTACTACAGAAGGACGCTACAGTCAAACGGAAAGGAGTCTCTGGCTGTCACATGGGCTGTCACCAGGTTCGATCAATACCTACGTGGACTAAGCTTTGAGGTCGAATCCGATCACCTTCCGCTTGTAGCTCTCCTGTCAAGTAAGATCTGGACATCTTGCCACCTCGAATTCAACGTATGCGAATAAAACTGATGCGCTATCAGTTCGCCGTCAAGTATGTTCCTGGAAAACTGCTAGCCACAGCGGACACACTATCAAGAGCACCCTGCGACTTGCCAACTTCTAAAGCAGTCAGCAGCTTGGAAGTCTATATAGGGGAAGTTCTCAAGGAGCTACCTTTACAACTGGAAAATCAGCTAGACGAGATCCGTCGTCTTCAAGCTCAAGATAGCGAGTGTTCTTCTATTATGACTTATTGTGAGAAAGGCTGGCCGTCCAAGAAGAGAGTTCCGACCCATTTAGCACCATACTGGAAGGAGCGAGAAAGACTGAGTGTGTACGATGGGTTACTCTTACTGGATCGCCGCATTGTCATCCCGTCAGCCCAACGCAAGGACATTCTCGCACTACTGCACGAAGGACATCAAGGTGTCCGCCGCTGTCAAGTGCGCGCCCGCGAGTGCGTTTGGTGGCCCCATTGCAGCCAGCATATTGAGGACCTTGTGGCTCAATGTGCTAAGTGTGCTGAGACGCGAACCTTGCGTTCTGAGCCACTGTCACCAACGCCAACACCGGAACGACCATGGCAACGCCTGGGAATCGACTTGTTCCACCTGGAAGGACGCGACTACGTCCTCATTGTCGACTACTACTCCCGATTTCCAGAAATAGTCACACTGGGAACTTCATCAGCAAAAGCGGTTGTTGCTGCGGTCAAGAGTTGTTTTGCCCGTTTTGGGATACCAGACGTTGTGCGGACGGACAATGGACCTCAATTCTCGTCCAAGGAGTTCGCCGACTTTGCAACGGCGTATCGATTCTGCCACGAGACCAGCAGCCCTCGATACCCTCAGAGTAACGGAGAGGTAGAGCGCATGGTGCGTACCGTGAAAGATTTGCTGAAGAAAAGCCCGGATCCGTACCTCGCTCTACTCGCATACCGAGACACACCTGGAGTTTCGGGCGTCTCTCCAGCTCAGTTACTCATGGGAAGGAGACTACAAACTCGTCTTCCGGGTCTGCCTGAACGACTTCTTCCGGCCTTACCCAATCACGAGGAATTTCAAGCACAGGATACTGCGGCGAAGTTGAAACAGGCGAAGGACTACAATAGCCGTCACAGTACTACTCCTCTGATTTCTCTCAGTATGGGGGAGGATGTGTGGATAAAGGATTTAGGTTGCAGCGGTCGTGTCCTCAGCCCAGCTCAGCGACCAAGGTCATATGTGGTCGAGACTCAAAGTGGTGTTGTCCAGAGGAACCGTTGCCATCTGGTGCCGTTTGTAGATGACCAAAATGTCCAACAGCAAGCATCAATGGCTTCATCACCGACGCATGGAACCTTGTCATCAAATCCGCCAAGAGACTCAGCCTCGACCTCAGCGTCGGAATCATTGTCTCCAAGTGCTTCAAGTGCTTCGTGCGCATCACCTGTGCCGCCTGTGAAGATGCCTCCCTCGCCTGAAGTGCAGACGCTACCTGTGCAAGCAAGTGCGCCTCAGTGTGATGAACCTAAGCGTACGCGTTCTGGCCGTGCCGTGAAACCGCCGCGCAGGTTGAACATGTAACTATCCCGGGAGGGAAGATGTAGTGGACGCTGAGTGCTATGTTAATCCTCTAATGGATGGCGCTGTCGGCATGCGCGCGCCACCTCATGTGGGGTATATAGCAGGGGGGCAGTTGGGAATAAAGGGGGGTCTTCTTGTTGTTGCTATGAGCCATGCTCGTGTCTTACTCGGCGTCTCTGAACATACAGTTGCTCCTATCGACGAAGCAGTGGCCTTCGTGCAGCGTGACAGCGTGACAGTTTGGCAGTTTGCCAAACTGTCACGCTGCAACGGCCATACACAAGGACCATCTGAATGGCTATGCTTGGGAGCCTGATAGCAGCTCATGGTGGTCTCGAGACGCTCGCGCTGGGGCAAGCTCGTGCGTCAATACCTTGATGATGTTAATGATATTGTTTTTTTACCACAGACATCTATTCGATGTATATCGAGAATTGGACATCAATATCAGCAGTATATTCAGATGGCGTAATGTAATTATAGACTAGAATATGGAAGAAACGTTTCCTTTTAAATGAGGGATATTTTATAGTCGCATATACTTCCAAACTCGGCATCGGTGATGTCGTCGGCAACTCCAGTGCAAACACTCACGTCTCGTGCAAACAGTTGCTCCCTCCCCCCCTTCCTCTCGCATCGCAAGGCTGACGCCGGCAGCGTCTGCAAATAAGAATAGTCAACTCGTGCTGCACTAACATTCTCTGGCCACACCGTATATCTCATCATCATCATCAGCCTGAATACGTCCACTGCAGGACAAAGGCCTCTCCCATGTTCCGCCAGTTAACCCGTACCTGTGCTTGCTGCTGCCAATTTATACCCGCAAACTTCTTAATCTCATCTGCCCACCTAATCTTCTGTCTCTCCCTAACCAGCTTCCTTCTCTGGGAATCCAGTCAGTTACCCTTAATGACCAGCGGTTATCCTGTCTACGCGCTACATACCCTGCCCATGTCCATTTCTTCTTCTTGATTTCAGCTATGATATCCTTAACCCCCGTGTGTTCCCTGATTCATTCTGCTCTCTTCTTGTCTCTTAAGGTTACACCTACCATTTTTCTTTCCATTGCTCGCTGCGTCGTCCTCAATTTAAGCTGAACCCTCTTTGTAAGTCTCCAGGTTCTGCTCCGTAGCTAAGTACCGGCAAGATACAGCTGTTATATACCTTCCTCTTGAGGGATACCGTACATGTAGGCACCCAATCGCACGTTTGGAATTCGCTAAAGGGTGTCCTTATTTTGCTTTTGCTTGGCTTGCCGCTTTCCTTTGACTCGAGTAGGATGCGATGGAAGCAACAGTACCTTCAACCAGTAGTGAGGCAAAACCCAACGTCACCGTCCCTCCACATGTTGAAATCAACGCTTCTCCTTCTTTCCATAAATAGAAACAATCAGGCTATGCCAATTCATAAGCAACGTTAACGTGATACCCTCCTCAACCCCTCAGGAACGCATTTACCCAAGTTCCCCCACGGGAAGAAGCGAGGCCTTGGCTTTTTTTTTTGAGTGGAAAGCATTTTCAATGCCTACATTGGAAGTCAATGTTTGGCACAACATCATACAGGGAACTACGGTTTATGCGTCTGTGGCCGCCAACAGATCCAGCGATTTTGCTCTGGCAATGAAAAGGAAACACTGAATATAATATGAATGCGTCTTCGTTTCCGACAAACTGACCGCGTCAAGATAAGTATCTGTGATAAAAAACTACCCCACAAAAATGACGACAAGTTCTCTTTTTCTTTTGTTTTCTGTCTTCTTCTCTTCTTGTATACTTCTTTAGTCTTTGTTATTATACATTTTGCTCTCTGTCTCTATTCCGTGTCGTTTATAGGTGTTTTTTTTTTCTTCTTCTCTTTCTTCTGCGAACTTAACTGAGGATATAAATTTTTTACATTGTCTTTCGCTCTACAGCTTTCCATGGCTGCTTTTTTTTAAAGCCCTGTAACACTTTTAAGCATGATCAGAAACGCTGCCGAATGGTAGTCGAGATTCCTGAAAGCTACGAGCAAAACGTATTGGCGCATCACGATGCTTGGAATTAAACAAATTCTCAAAAACAGAGCTACGGGCCTTCTACTCTTTCTCGACATCTCGAAAATGGACGCTACAATCTAAAAAACAACTGCGTCACAGGCCAAGCGTCAGCCATTGGCTGATTTGTGCATGTGGCGTTCTCGGTCGTTACTGGGTTGGCTGCAGACAACCCCGCGGCTTATTCACGCACGTGTGCACCAACGCACTGAGAAGCCGTTCATTCAAAGAAGAATAAAAAACGAAAACTACCCAAGGTCGCGAGGCGTGCGTGACGTATCTTCTTCTATCGTGCTTCATCCCTTTCTGCTTTTCTTCCAGTGCTATCATAGGGACGTAAGAAGAGAGAATACAGTTACAGCGTGCGATAGGTCTTCGAGCTCCGCTTGTAAGAGAAGCCTATGAAATATTTGCGATGGTGAATATGGGAAGCAATAAGCTTGTTTAATTAATATGTTAAATGAGTAGTTGAAAAAAATTATAGCAGAGCCCTTTCAACTTGTTTATATTTCACTGATCACTCTTTTCCTCCTTGTTTTTCTTGCTAGCGTTCGTTCTCTTGATTTTACTTGTTTTTCTATGTTATGCCTCGCTCTCTTCCTTCTCTTCTCTTGAAACAGCCACCTAAGTTTTATATTAGCACTTGTTTGAAGTTGCGTAAGAATGCCAACAGCCACATGGATATTAGCAACACCAGAAGCGGTAAGCTGACGTGAAGCGCTAGGGCTTGCTTTGGTGCACGCGACGATGGTAGCCTTCAACGCTGCCGCAAAAATCAACTTGAGCGGATGGCGCTTAACACCAATCTACATTAGGCCAGCATGACGGCTGCATCATAGAAGTACGTGTATAATGTTTTTAAAATTGCATGCCTTTACTTCAACCACCATTGATGTTACACGAACGTTTGGTGTGCCTGTGTAGTATAATACTTCATTGCCATATAAAATGCTATAGGTTCGTTGAATGCTATAGGCACAGTGAACTCTGTTTTTTTGTTTTCTTTCATTGACGCATTGATTTAAAATTTCCAGAAATTTTACGCACATTAGCAGAATCATGGCACTTGGCGTGGCTCCCGAACTGCCACGATTCTTTGCGTTATATAATAAAAACGATAGTCTGTCTTGGGGACCTTCGACGGAAAAATTTGGGTCCTTCTCTATGTCTGCACATTTGTCTGTTTGTTCGCCCTTAACGATACTTGAAACGGCTTTAACGGCCAGCCCAATTCACAGTGCCCACCAATATTCCTTAAGGTTTAGCGTTTATAGTTGTGCGATTGTCAATGAAAACAAATATAGTGCATATTTGAGGCACCATAAAAACCAGTCTATGTTTGGTATGTCTGCGTTTATACTGAAAAAGGAACGCACAAGTAACCCTAACGACTCTAGCGTGTATCGCACTGCGCTGACAGTGCAACGTGATGCTCAAAAAGGTGTGTGTTTCCAACGCTTTGCTACGATGACCCGGGGGTTGCACCTGCCCGTCTGTTTGCATTCTACTCCTTATCACCTCCGAGACTGGCGGGCATCTTTCTTCGCGGGCGCACGCCTTCGTTTTCGAAGATAACTGTCAAAAGGCGCTCATCTCTTACGTGCCTCGATTACCATTACCAGAATACCATTTACCAGAATACCAATACCACTTTACATTACCAGAATACCATTTACCGATTTTCTTGCGCAGAGCAATAAATAAACGTTTTGTTCACTCTCTCCAGACGCATGACTATCGTCTTTCGACGACATTTGCAGTGTAACATGCACACTCGGGCCATATTTTTAAAAGTTAAACAATGGACAAAAGAATATGCCACAACTCCCCTGCTTATAGGTGGTATCTTAATCATGTCATACGCAGGTCGTCCGCTGTTTATCCGATACCAAAATTTATGCCAATTTAATAATAGTGAAAATGTCGAGAACTCTTGAGTTCTTGCCTGATTGTTATTTTGTAGTATTGTTTCTATTTATTGAAAGAAGGAGAAGCGTTGATTTCAACATATGGAGGGACGGTGATGTTGGGTTTTGCCTCACCACTGGTTGAAGGTACTGTTGCTTCCATTGCATCTGAGAGAACAACGCGCGGCAGCATATCGGGCACCGTGCACATCACTTCCTCAATTTTCCATCCTCGCCTCGGTTCTCGGTGGATGCTTCAATCATGCCTCAAGAAAAGGAACGTCTGTGCGTGAAACATTGGAAGTTACAAATAGTTCTAGGATGCCTTCTGCAAATGGCATTGCAAAATACCCACTGCGCATTATTTCTTACTTTTACAAAACGTGGCCAGACTCTCCACTATGGGCAACACCGACCTACAGAGCTGCTCCAAATGTCAATGCTTTTACTGTTGATTATGCATGAATAGGTTTAAGTGCTTTTATAAGTGGGCTTACAAAAGAAACCTACTTCTTGCGTAAATTCAAGTTTCAACGCCTGTTTGTCATTCAGGTATGCAGGTGCAGCGTAAAAGGGGCGCACCTTCTTTGTGACTTCTTCGCTTCAACAAAGAAACAGCAACGTTATCAATTAAACCAGGCCAGCTGTAAAATCACCCCTTTAGGAAGAATAAAACCCTGGGGCCCTCGTCTATCTGGTTTGCATAGCCAGCTGCTCTGAGGGCGTTCTGGCGATATCTACAAGCAACTGCACTGATTGACAAACTGTGTATGTTGGCGGACATTGTTGCCATCTTCTACTTGAATAGTGCTCCTGTTCGTGCATTTTTTCCTTATTGTCCTAAACTCCTCTTCTTCTCTTGCATTTTCTATGCCTTTTCTCTTTTTCTAAGCACAAGGTAGCGAACGGTGTATTCATCTGCTTAACGTTCCCGCCTTTCTTTTATCTTTCTTTCTATATTCACGCCGCGCGCTATTGTACATTTCTGCAACACAGTATTGCATATGTTAAGTAGACTTCTCCCACTACGCCACATACATGGTGTTTTTTTTTTGGCAGCAGGTTTTTGTTTTTTCTAGCCTGTGTCGTGAAGCCTACGTGCCACGATAAATGTCTGGGTTCTGTTCTCTCCCAAGCCATTGTTTCTAAATAGGCCTATTCAATTTTTTAATTCTTCTCAGCTTTTCGGTCATTGTGCAAGCTGACAACAAATGACACCTGCACCAATGCGAACACCTGAATTCCTGCATAAAGAGCTCTTTGAAGCGCATTTTCTCCACAATTGTTTGCCTAATTTGCCAGATGTTCTCCTCCGCGAGCTTCGTCTCAAGTGTTCAAGCACGGCTGTCTGCTGTCATGTTACTATGTATTTCAATTTTAAACAGAATTTTCCTCCTACTGTAATCTTATCCCCCTAATCTTCCTTTTTTCTGTAATATAGTAATGTAGAATTGTCCTTTTGTTATTATAATTAAGTTTTCGAATACTGCAGCAACTTATCCTCAACACACTATCTACACTTACCTGCTTTGTTATTATTTTTAAATGTTATTTTAATATATGCACTTTACCGTTCACATGCCAATAGTTTTCTGCTTCTGTGAATGAGCCAAATTATCATTACCATTTTCTGTCACAGCACCACCAGAGCGAGCACGAGCGTTCGAATAACCTCGCTCGCACGCGCACTCATTCGATGGGCCACGCAGAGCGGCTGCTCTGATATCCAGCCGTGGAATTTCATCGGCAGCAGCCAGCTTCAACGATGCGGTGCAGTCACCATGTAGCTCTGTCTCAAGCTTTACCAGCGTGACGCTGCGACGTCGATCGAGGTGTCCCCGTTCCCGGTTGCTGCTGGCTTGTTGTTCTTCCCTGCGCTGGGACAGGATTCTTCAGCAGCACATCGCCGAAACAGCTCCCGTTCGTCGGTGTTGACATGTACCGTGTTTAAAATTTCGCTTGTAGGATAATAATTAGGGTAACATATGATCGCTAAGGTGCACCTAAGAATACCAGTACCTATTGAGCACTCGCTAGTGATGCGGTAGCTTAGATCTACGAAAGTCCCTGGAATACCGTAATTGAAAAGCTGGCTGTGCATGCATGTTTTGCGGAACAATGTACTGTCTGTTGCTTGAAAACGTTACATTTGTGACCTTTGATTTATAAACCAGTTCGCATTTTAGAACGTACGCGCAACTATTTTAACGTATGAAGAACAATGTACGGTATTGTTTTCAGTGTTCCTAGGCTGGCTTCGAGTGAAAGCGATAAACATGAATACGAGAATAAGACAGGCGTCACGATAGTTTCCAATACGGTTGTAGGGTGTCATGTCTGGAAGGTGAGACGTGAACGTGCCGCCCTACCCTCAGATTTTACTTCGCCCTCCGGTACGGAGTTCAACGCCTGTGGTGGTCGCCCCGAGAGAACACAGCAATGCGCTCACAGTTGCCTCCGAGCAGCTGTGATGTCACGTGACAGAGCGGTACTTTAATGTCACGTGACAGAGCGGTATGGAGGTTTGTGGTTCCGCGCAGCGGATGGTCGCAACACGCGGTAGGAGACATGGCCTCCAAGATTTTGTGCTGTCAGCAAGCTATCAATCGAAGAGTGAGCCGCGTTCCAGGCATAGTTTTTCTAGGAGGCGTTGGGTGCTATTTTCGGCTTCGTTATTCAGACATTTCATAAATACGCGAAGGCTGCTTCAGTCAATCGATGCAATTTTGCTTTGCAATGGCTGCACTCAAACGATAATAATTGTATAATTCGAACGACCGAAAAACGACCATATGATTACGAGAGACCGCGTAGTCGAGAGATTCGAAAATTTTGAGTTATTAGGTTTCTTTACCATGCACCTAAGTCTAAGCACACGGGCCGCAAGCATTTTGGCATCAAGCACTTTTGTCTCCATCGAAAATGCGGTGGTCGCGTCCCGGATTCGATCACACGACCTGTGGGTCAGTAGCCGAGAGCCTTATTAACTAAATTACCATGGCTGGTAGCCTTCGAGCACTGCCAATTATGTTATTCTAGCGCGTACATGGTTGTGCAGGTTACTAGATTCTAACAGCTTTACTTGCAATGAAACACTTGCTATCGAATCGCATTTCCTTGCTTCTCCGCGATCAACACCACATCGTAGAGAATATTTAGTAATGACAAAACGTACTCGGTTTTTTATAACCATTCTACACGTCTATACAATTTCTTGCTTCATGATGGTTAGCAGTGGTATTGGCGAAACTATTTTGGGCTTCATAATTACAATGTCATTTATTGTTAGGCAAGGCTTGTATAGAGCACAGCATTATCGATTTCAAGGAAGATGTAATGGAGATCACTGGTGATGGCATATCTTTTTTTTTGAAGAATCGAGACGTAAATAACAAGAAATTAATGGCGAGCTTGCATAATAATAACAAGAGTGTATAAAATTTATCTAGTATACCTCACCCACAAATAAGCTAAACGACGCTAAGCGTAGTTTATTCAAATAACTCTGAATGATGGTACTTCACAACCAGCTTCAGCACGGCATCTTTCACGTTTCCAGGGATCGCTAGCGCTTGTAATAAAATATATTAGATAGATTTGTGCTGGCCCCACGGCAATATAGTTCGTTAGATACACGTGTCTTCTTAGCTGATCCCATCAGCCATAAAATTGTTTTAAGCGCCCCTGTATACGTGTATTTCTAACAAAACGATCACGCGTTAGCGACTTTGTTTTGCGCGTTGCCAGCACGAGGAGTTCATATCCTTGCTTTCTAGCAGCATTGCACCGAGGCATCCGGACATCGCTGGTTTGTAGACGGCAGCATTGTGCGCGAACACTATCTTCTTACTGAAGTTTGGCCACAGCCTGGAGAGACAGCCATTGTGGAGAGTGCACACAATGTTGCGTGGACGGAGGAAGCGCTGTCTCTCGGTATGACCGCAGACCATGAACTTGTCCAAAACAACGAAGGAGCCCCAGCTCCAAGAACATGGTGAAGGGATAGAGAAGCCGAGATGTGCCCCATTTAAGAGTCGAACGGTGGGGGTGCAACGGACGTTGGCTGCTATTTGGTTGTCTGAGCTCCTTGGCTTTGGCTCGCTGGCTTTCTCACCACGTGCTCGTGTGTCGGTGTTGGTGCGATCTTTTCTGCGAGTGACAATTTATGACGTATTAATTATGGGTGTACGCCAATTTAAGCAAATATTTGTGTTTGTTGTGTTTAGCTACTACAGTTCGCGCTAATTTGATATTTCGACTTTTTAACCACGCATATACTCAATTATTTATGGATATAAATATCAACTTATTCGGTATTCTTTGTCTTCTGGGTATTATTAACATTACGACGTTTAGTAGAATAATAATAATAATAATAATAATAATAATAATAATAATAATAATAATAATAATAATAATAATAATAATAATAATAATATGTTACTATATTATTATTATTATTATTATTATTATTATTATTATTATTATTATATTTTCACGATAATTGTCTTTTTCGATTTCGAGATCTTGCCAGCAAGAAAAAACAAGCCAAGTGCTGGATTAGGAAGAGCATCCGCACACATTCAGAATAGTTATAATGCAAACGTGCAGAAAGAGAATTGTACAAAAATATAACTTGCTACCGGAGGAACCCAACCTGCGACTTTTGAAGGACGTTTCCAATGAGCTGCGAGTGAGGTAGGGCGACGGTCATCATCTCACGTGATAATTTTTTATTCAAGGGTGCAGCCATTTTTTACTGTTAAGGAATTGTCTTGCTGGTTTGCTATGTCGTAAAATGATAACGTGGTCATGCAACGCTGAACGTACCAGCCCAAGCGTTTTGTAGCGCCCGAGTTCACCGTCACACTGTTTATTGTATACGTATGCACCACGGCAGCGTTATATGACCAGGAAGGTGGTGCTTGAATGCAGACGGAAAGTGACGCGTTTGATAAATGGAACACCTCATCAATTTTGTGAAGGTTACAGGTTCGGTCCCAGCTATTGGCAAGGCAAAGCTTTTGCCCACTTCTCTTTTTTCACATTCACAATAACACCCCCTCTACTTTTCTTCGCATCCTTGTCTAATAGTGGTTAAGACAAGTTTGTCTTCGAAGGGAAATGAGCCCTCAAGTTTACACCCCCATCCTTCCTACCAATAAAATGGTTTCATCATCACGGGTTACCCTCAGTCTTAAATGTCCTTTAGCAGAAATTTATAATAGGTTTTTTTCTAAAATCAACTTGATGTCTAGCTTTGAAAAAGTGCGGTTTCAAAAATTTAATGATAATACTTGAGAGCAGAACAGAGAGTACAAAAAAGTGGCGAATAATAACAAAGGAAAAATAAAAAAAAATTCACCGTGGAAATTTTTTACGAGGCGGGATTCGAACCCGCATTCTATCTTTCAGAAGGCGTGCACTAAAAGTCTTTTGTTATCCAACCGTGCCCGCGCTGCACAGAGAAAGTGAGGATGACAAAACGAGAACGGGTGAGAGGAAATGGGAAACGAGGAGAGAGCAAAGCACTGCTCAAAGACTGAGATAGAGAGAGGATAATAAAATGCGGAGAAAAAAAGTGAGTGAGCATCAATGAAAGATAGACAAGGAGCCAAGGCCACCAACAGAGTCATCTGCCGCAAGCATATCGTGGCGCCGTGCTTGACCTGTCAGTGTACGGCGAGTGCCAGCGATGATGGCCTCGTACTTAGATGTGGCAAGATCTACGCGGCAAAGAGGAGGCGGCTTTCAGCTCTCCCATAGTAGAGTACCAAGTACTCTAAATCGTTAACAAGTTTTTCTAAACAAATCATTTTAGGAGCGAAGCTCCCTAAAGCATGGGCTGAGCCTTCCGTCGTAATCGTGCGTAGGTACTCTGGTTAGTTGTTGAAGCAGCCGTAGATGACAGTACTTGCACATATAACGAAATGTATAAATGCGTAAAAATGCAAATGGCATGATACTAAAGAACGTTGCTTGTACTATGAGAAATAATAAATTACAGCACACCTATAAAGTGAGAGATGATGAGTGGGGCGAAGCGTCCATCAGTCCATCCGCGCTTCCGTCCGTCCGTTAGATCTTGCTTCGGTCCATTCATGTGTTCGTCCGTTCGTCCGTGCATCCGTTCATTCGTGCATCCGTCCATGCGTGCGTCCATTCGTCCGTCCATCTGTCTTCTTCTGCGTCCATTCATGCGTCCTTGTGTGCGTTCATTCATCCGTCCCTGCGTTCGTCAATGCATTCCTCAGTCCGTCTGTGCGTCCATCCCGGCATTCGTCACTGTGCCCTTCCGTTTATCTCTGCATCCATCCGTCCATCTGTGCTACCATCCAATCGTCCGTGCATCGGTCCATGCGTACGTCTATCCATACGTTCTCTCGTGCATCCAACCGTGCATTCATCCGTCCATCCATGCACTCGTCCTAGCGTTCGTGGATACGTCCATTGATCCTTCCGTGCGTCAAACAGACAATCAGACTATGAACGAACGTGGCCAGCGGATGATGCACTGTTTACCGTTAAAAAGTATGATACACGCTAGGAGGCGGTGGCTCGCGCTCGAAATGGAAATTTGATGTTCGAGCACGTGAGGAAATATGAATGACGTCACACGAAGGCGTTGGCAATCACATGTTTGTCAGCGGTGCCGTATGCTAGAGTGCATGGTGTAATAAAATTAATGGCCGTCTTGGTGGGCGAGACCGTCAGGTGGCGCCGAGGAATGCACACGCGTTCACCTCGGCTCCATAAATCATCGTACCTAGCAGCAGTTAAAAACATGTGACCAGCAGTGAAACTACGGGAATCGTACAGGAAGAGGTCTGGTACACGCTGACACCACTTTTTTGGACAAGCGATCCCGGTTTCCTCTGAGAAGTGAAGACCTTCGGCAGAGCATGCAAACCCGCCACGCTCAGCCTCGCGGCGAAGCGGAACGCGGAGTCCTGGCAGCCAGCTCTCGGCCCACGCGTCGCGCTTAACCTACCCGAACCCCAACGGACAACGACTCGGGAACTAGCCCAGGCACTTATGGGCATGCATGACCAAGACATCGAAGCCCAAGTGAGCTCTGCGGTGGACGCCAACGAAGATTTCCTGTCACCTGACGAGGTGCTACAAGGGAAATCTACTAGCGACGCCGAGAACAAAAAAAAAGACTCTGCAGAGGAACGCGGCGACGAAGCCAAAAATGGTCAGTGGTAGGTAGCAATGTCATTGCGACAGCGAAAACGCAACAGTAAACAAGAACGCGCAGCGAGTGATGACAGCGTTGCTCGAGGCGTAACTGAGAGCAACAGCTCCGGCGCTAAAACGCTTGCAGAAGAGCGACGCGTAAGAGCATCTGAAAGGGGCCGACGACGAACGTGCACGGCGCCGCTGCCCAAAAACGTTAAGAAGATTATCATGTGGCCCAGACCAGGGTTATTTGTGAAAGAACTGAAAGCATACCAGGTTGCGTGAGCGATAGAACATGCGAGCGGTAACCCGACGGCCTGTAACAGCCACAAATTTCTGCTTCGCCTTCGCAACGGATCAAACGTAATTATTGCAAGCACTCCGTACGAAGATGTAGCAGAAAAGATCTTGAAGATAAAGACACTGGAGCACAATGGCACCAACTATCCCGTAAACACCTACATATCCAATCCTGCTGAATACTTGAAAGGAGTGGTTCATGGATTAGAACGCGAAACGCCAGAAGCTGAACTTCTGAGCCATCTCCGAGTGCGCACTCAAGGAGTGGACAATTGTTCAAGCCCGCATGCTCGGACAGTCACAAACTGCAGTGATAACGTTCGATTGACCAATACTGCCGCGCTTCGTGTATTATTACGGTGGCGAAAAGCCGTGCGTGCCTTATCAACCCACATGGCAGTACTGTAAACTCCGCAAGAGCCAGGGACATAGGACGGATGTTTGTCCTACAGCAATGACAAAGGCGTGCGGCAACTGTCGCGTAAGAGACCCACCTGAGGACCACACTTGCGGTCCGAAATGTGCCCTGTGCGGCGGACGCCATCCCACGGCGGCATCGGAGTGCACCAAAAAACTCAAACGCAGCCCTCAAAAGGGTTGTTCGCTGCTGTCGCACCAACACAGCACACCACAAACCACTGGCATACTCAAGAGACGCTAGTTAAGCACGGACCGCGAGGACTCTGCACCGCCAGGCGGGGCCCGTTCCAGTTCCCGATCCATGTGTCGATCTACATCCCGATCCAGGTCCGGCTCTCGAGACTGCTCCAACTCCAGGAATGATGGCCACAAGCAGGCCCAAGCAAAGCAACAACAGCACAAGAGCAAGAAGGTGCAGAAAAAGGAAACAAAAAACCAGGTGAGCTGGGCAGCAAAATCCTCCCTACACTCAAACCCAAACACCACAGCTCACGCGCTTAGAACGTGAGTTAGAGATAATACGGGTGAGAATCGGTGACCTAGAACGCGAAAATAGGTAACTAAAAAGCAACAAACGCAGCACCCACAACAAAACTCTATATCCGCCCAGAGTGGCCAGAAATTGCAGACGCAACCGAATGCAGGAGGCAACTCAATGATTACGTCGTCGATGCTGAAAGAAACATTAAAAAAAGTTATACGACCGTTACAGAGCAAGTAATGATAAATGTAGATAGAAAGCTCGAGATTCTGGACAAGAAAATCCAGGCACAACACGTCGAAATCACGAAAGCCTCGCGAAAGCATGGCATCAACATCACAGGCATCAACATCAGAGAAAAAGCTGAGAAAACTTACAACAGGCTCGAATTGTTGGTCATGAACCAGGAGACGCATAATGGCTAATCATCAAACGCAGCGGTCTGAAAAGTGCGAAATATGGCAGTGGAACTGCCATGGTTTCCTGTGGAAACGAGGGCATTTGCTGCAGCTAGTGGTGTCGCAACAAAAGCCACCTGCTGTCATAGCAGTCCAGGAAGCCGGAACACAACCAAAATTACGGGGCTACGAAACCTATAGTACCGGGGACGCGGAATGGAAAGTTGCTACATTAGTCGATAACTCAATTACAGCAATATGTCATCAGCTCATTGAAGAGGCGGATATCCCGCATATCATAACAGAAATAACCTACAAAGGAAGCCATGGAAAGAGCGCCCTCATACTTATTATCTATAGTCCCCCAAGACAAAAGAGAGCAACGTTCGACAACTCTTTCAAGAGACAGCAATACTGGCGAAAGGGAATCCATTAATCATAGTTGGGGACTTTAATGCCAGGCATGCAAGCTGGGGACATAAGGTGCAAGACACCAAAGGCAAGAATATCGCAATACAAATAGAGAAACTGGGAATGACTCTGTTAACTGACCCTGCAATACCAACGAGGATAGGCAACAGCGTATCTATGGACACAAGTCCGGCCTTGACGATAGTACAAAACTGCTACACCGTGGGCTGGTACAACACCCTTGAAAACCTGGGCAGTGATCATTACATACTAAGCACCATAATCCGCACCGGCCGAATCTGCAAACACATCGGCACAGCCAAAATCACAGACTTGCACGTATATAGAAAAGCGCTAAAAGCGCACTTGACCGCCATAGACGACTTGGACGAGTGGTGCAAATTCGAAGTGAAAAGCAAATGCACACCAAAACTGTCGTCAGAACAGATGATACCCCTGAAGTAGACGCTCACCTTCTCCACCTGTGGGAAGCAAGAAGAAACCTCATTAAAAGATGGGAAAGGCAAAAGCGAAATAAGAATCTCAAAGTGAAAATTGAAGAAATAATGCAGCAAGCCGAACAGTACGCTAATCAACTCGCGACAGCCAAATGGGAACAATTTTGCGATTCACTAAATGGAACCCTAGGAACAGCAAAGACATGGAATATCCCAAGAGCCAAGATTGACCCTCGGAAAACTAAACGCGAAGGACAAAAATCTCTAGAAAGATTATTGCACACATATCCAGGCACACGAGATGACCTCCTTCAAGACTTCTGTATTAAGTGTTTCGGCGCCTGAGCCATCACAGCACCTTACTAGCGTGAATACACTGGGCTCCCAAACTCGGAACTGGATGCACCTTTCACACATGCCGAGGTCAGAGCAGCAATCTTCAGCTTGAAACGCAACACAGCGCCTGGGGCGGATCAAATCACCTATGCCATGATTCGCAACATGAATGACGAAGCCATAACAGTGCTTCTAAACTTCATTAACAAACACTGGGTAAATGGCACTATACCTCAGCAATAGAAGCATGCTGTAATAATGATGATACCCAAACCAAGAAAGAAATTGGCAATAGAAAACCTCAGGCCAATCTCTCTTATCTCGTGCTTAGGCAAAGTGTTTGAGAGATTAATAAATACCAGATTTTAACGGCACCTTGAACAAAATAACTTGTTCCCAAAAACCTTGTTTGGTTTCCGCTGGAACCTTTGGACACAGGACATCATTCCGCTTTTAAAAGAGGAAGTACTAACAAATGTTCCAAAAGCAGGAGAAAACATTGTCTTAGCCATCAACATAAAAGGCGCTTTCGACAACGTAAGCCATAAGGCCATATTAGATGGGCTAAGAGCGACAAACTGCGGTCAAAGGACGTACAAATATGTACAGAACTTCCTTACTAAAAGAACCGCTGTTATCAGATATAGGATAAAACGAATCCAATGTCTTCCACCCACCGAGCAAAGGCACACCACAAGGCTCTGGGATCTCGCCTACGCTTTTTAACTTAGCCATGATTGGTCTAGCCAAAAAACTGGAAGGTATTCCCGACATCCGACACTCCTTCTATGGGGATGACATTACTATATGGACAACCAAGGGTAGCTTGGCAGAAAAAGAAGAGCGGCTTCAACTGGCAGCTAAAACCACTGAAGGCTACAATAAAGAAAGGGGACTTTGCTCAGCAGACAAATCGGAACTCATTTGGTTCTCCAAGAGTAAAAAACAAAGGACAGACTCGAACCTCCGCCTTAAGGTCAAGCTGGACGGCAATATTATTCCAGAGAAAACAACCGTTCGAATCTTAGGGATGTGGTTACAGTCCAATCAGCGATGTCTCCACACACCGAATATGCTTAAACGAACAGCTAAACAAATTATTCGTATGATAGTTTGAATAACGAAAAGTCGTGCTGGAATGAAAGAACAAGACGTGCTTCGTTTGGTAAAGAGCTTACTCATCAGCAGACTAACATACTCGCTACCCTACCACAACATGAATAGAGAGGAGAAAGAGAAAGCAGTCGAAATAATAAGGATGGTGTATAAAGTGGCTCTGCGACTACCACAAAGCACTTCAACTGCGAAGCTATTAGCGCTCAGACTTCACAATACATTTGATGAGTTGGCTGAGGCACAAGTAACCACCAAGATTAACCGCCTGCTATAAACGCCAACCGGCAGAAAACTTCTTGAGAGGATCGGCCTCGGTGAACAAGTACAGGCACATGGAAGAGCTAAGCAATTGTCGTGCTCAGTCAGAGCCTGGTACAGAATATGCCCACTACCGAAGAACTGGACCCAGTTTTACATGCTGGAAGACGTAAAGCAAGAGCCGCTTACATATATTAAAGGGCAAAACGTTTGAGTACGGCGAGATTTAGTGACGCTGCACCATATCAGGCAAATGCAAAGAATATGGTGGCCGTGGTCACAGACCGAAAAGCAAACATCACAAGTTGTGCCTCCATAGTCCAAGCCTCTATCGCAGAAGCGGAGGAGATAGCGATCGCGCTGGCAATCAAGGAGGGCAGGGAGCAAAAAGCCCCAATGAAAATAATCACAGATTCGAAGGCTGCATGTAGAAATTACGAAAAAGGTAGAATATGTATGAAGGCCTTCCAAATTCTAAGCAAAGGTTATAAGGACTTCCCAATTAAATACACCCAAACCATTATCTGGGCGTCAGGGCACGAGGGCGTCACCGGGAACCAGTTTGCGGATGAGGCGGCTCGAGGCTTCACAGATTACCGAGCTTCCTTGCACACTGCAATAGAGGATCCAACGCCCCTAGACCCTAACTTTGGTACAATTCTTCAGTATTACAGGGACAATAGAAAAGTGTATCCAGCACCGCGTAAGAAAGTCACAGCAATGGAATCGGTGGCATTACGCAGAATCTAAACAAACACATACACGAACTTACACAGGCTGCATGTATTCTACCCCACAGCATACACTGATATATGTCCGTGGTGTGGAGCCACACCAACTCTGTTTCACATCACGTGGGAGTGTACGCATCACAATGAAGAACACCACAACATGAACAACACAGAGGAACAATGGGAAACGCTACTGTCCAGCTCGGCCATTGTTGATCAGCACTGACTGGTCCAACGGGTAAAGATGACGGCTAGGGCCAGCGGAGCCCTGGAATAGGGGCCCGACCATTTGGAAGGTTCCGCGTTATGCGCAAATAAAGTTTTCTCTCTCTCTCTCTCCCTCTCTTGGTGGGCGCGCGCGTTCTTGGTGGGCGCGCGCGGTCGGCAGATGACCAAGACTGCAGAGCGGCGTGCGTGCTAGGTGGCGGCGGCTCGTTCTCGAAGACAGAACCCTGATCTGTGAGCGCGCGTGGCAGAAGCGTGCTGTGAAGTTGGGTGGCGGCACCGACAAGACCCGGCGTTCGAGAATGGGAGGCCGAAGATGCGCGGCAGCGTCGTGTGAACCTAGCTTCACTCCACTCTCCATCATTCACCCCGTGGATATGCTGTACTTTTTAAATGCGAAGCACTTCTTAGCGAATGACAGTGACTTCGAGCGTATCTATCTATCTATCTATCTATCTATCTATCTATCTATCTATCTATCTATCTATCTATCTATCTATCTATCTATCTATCTATCTATCTATCTATTTATTTATCTATCTATCTATCTATCTATCTATCTATCTATGTAGCCACTTACGACTTTTAGCTCTCCTGGCCGTTTCGATAAAGGTATCGAAAACAAACTTGGTACGACATCACATGACTGTAGGAAGAACATGTTTAGTAATAACAATAAAATCGTCACACCTATGTCATGAATGTCATGATTTACATTTCATAGCCCTGCCGCTCTTGCGGTGGTTTCACCGTATGATATGGCATGATTGCATGGCGAACACAACTGACAGACCCTAACATGAAAATGCGACATGCATGTCATTTAACAACATGACTACATGTCGCACTCATGATGTGCTCCCGGCCGTTTCGCTTGCATCACATACTCCAAATTTGGTAATACACTACGTGAATGGATGACGAAGGTATATGAAAGGTGCAAACATGATATTCATCAGATGCTTTCATGTAACAACATGACTACACGGGGCGCTCATGATGCGCTGGCGGCTGTTTCGCTAGCTTCATTTATACCAAATTTCGTATTGCGGTAAATGAATGGATGACGAAGGTATGTGACTAGTGCAAACATGATCATCATGAGATGGTTGTCATGAGAGAATATGACTACATGCCACAGACGAGAGAGATACAGACTTTATTATTTCCGGCAGATTGCTGGGATGGGCTCGCACCTAGGGGCCAACGGAGAGACCATGTATCCCGGCAGCTTCCTCGGCCTGCTGGATCGCCCAAAGTTGTTTGTCGAGGCCGGAACTGAGCAGTGCAGTCCACCAACGCGCACGAAGGTCTTCATTGGAGGCCGCAACCCCAGAATTTCTGACTAATGCTGGACATTCCCATAGGATATGATCAAGAGTGGCTCTGGTGGTACAGTAGTGGCATAGATTAGAACTATAGACGTCGGGATATATGTGGTGCATGATGACAGGGTTAGTGTATGTGCGTGATTGTACCTGCCGCCACTGAACGGACTGGGCCCGATTTAGCTTGGAGTGAGAAGGATGGTACTCCCGCGTTTGCAGTCGATAATGTTGAATTATGTCATTAAATCTAGTGAGCCGATCGTCCCATTCCCACACCGGCGCAGAAATGTCCGTCTGGGTGGCCGCGCCGTCTGACGTGACTCGGAACGTAAGACCCCGAGCCACGTTGTGCGCCACTTCATTTGGACTGGCCTTCGCATTACCTAGTGGTGTGTGGGCAGGGAACCACAAGATGTGTACCTATTTGTCCGCCTCGTGAATTTCACCTGTACTAAGAATCCGCAATGCCTCGGGGGAGATTCTAACGCTGGCGTAGTTTTGAACGGCTGTCGGCGAGTCGCTGATTACGCATGAGGCGTTAGTGTGGGCTATGGCCATCGCGATAGCCACTTCCTCTGCCGTTTCTACGTTCCGTGTGATGATTGACGCGCTGCTTTTGCATTGTTGTGTGTGGTCTACGACAGCAGCCAGGAAGCGGTGACGTTCCTGGTAGCGTGCTGCGTCGACAAAGACTGCCTCGTGGTTGCGCCCAAACATCTTTGACATGGTGCTGGCTCTATTGACACGTCCGCACTTGTTGTGTTCAGGGTGCATGTTTCTTGGTATGGGTGGTACTGTTAGCTTAGCTCGGATAGTGCGTGGTATGTCGTGTTTGTCTCCGCGTTGAGTGTGGTAAGAAATACCGAGATTACATAGAATCTGGCGGCCTGTCTTAGTCTTGGCTCAACGCTCGAATTGGGAGATTTGTTGCGCCTCAATAAGTTCCTCAAGGGTATTGTGTAAACCAAGTTGAAGGAGTAGTTCGGTGCTGGTGTTTTGGGGCAAAGCTAGCGCTTGTTTGTAAATTTTCCTAATTAGGCTGTTGAGTTTTGACTTTTCCGCGGTGAACGATCGGTAGTGCGCCGCCGTATAGGTGATGAAACTTAGAACAAATGATTGGATCAAACGGATGATGCTGGCCTCTTTTATGCCTTTGTGTTTATTGGTAATGCGCCTAATGAAGCGCATTGTGTTAGACACTCTGGCTTCAGTGTTGCGAACTGTCTCTCCGTTGGTACCCTTACTTTTTATGATCAAACCTAGCACTCGGATTTTGTCCACGGTGGGTATGGCGACCATCTCTTGTAGTGAGTTTTATATCAGCGTGTGCCTGCGCTTGGGGATGTTGTTTGGGTGGCCGACCTCTAAGTGTAGGGCAATATAGCAGTAGCTCAGATTTCTCCGCCGAGTAGGATAGTCCAGTTCCTTGAATATACCGTTCGGCTGTGTCAATCTCCTCCTGTAATCTCTGTTCAATGAAACAATCACTGCCGTCGCACACCCAGAGGGTGATGTCGTCGGCGTAAATGGTGTCATGAAGTCCTTGGATGGTTTGAAGTTTTGAAGGAAGACCAATGAGGGCGAGGTTAAACAACAAGGGAGAGATCATGGAACCCTGCGGGGGGCCCGCACTCCCTACGGTTATTTCGGACGACCTGAGTGCTCCCACAGTGATCGTGGCCGTTCTGCCCGTAAGAAATGCCCTAATATACTTGTACGTGCGAAGCCCCAAGTTTAGGCTATTGATGTGATTTGGAATGGTGCTATGCGTGACAGGGTCAAAAGCCTACTTCAGATCAAGACCAAGTATGCCCTTAGTGGAGCGTCCGAAACTGTCTATGATGTGATGCTTAAGCTGCAACATGGCATCCTGCGATGAAAGATGCCTGCGAAAGCCAATCATGGTGTGAGGGAAAAAATCGTTGTCTTTGAGGTAATTTGTCAGTCTAGCCAGGAAAGCGTGTTCCATCAATTTGCCTATGCAAGATGTTAAGGAGATGGGCCTAAGATTGTCAGTATTCAGTGGTTTGCTTGGTTTCGGAATCAGAGTCACCTTGGTCGTTTTCCAATGCGGGGGCGAGATTCCGGTGTACCAGCAGTTAATAATATAATCTGTGATATGCGTGATCGACTCATCGTCCAAATTGCGTATCATTTATTCGTGATGTTATCCGGACCTAGCGCAGATTTGATGTTAAGATTTTGTAGGGCGGCACCGATATCCGCTTCGGTGAATTCTTCGTCTAGAGTGGTGTTGATCTGGCCCGTATAATCTGGATGCTGCTGAGTAGGAACCTGAGAGTTATATTTGAGCTCTACCTCCTTAAGAAACTCCTGGTCGGTGTCCTTGTAAGCATGTATTAGTTTGTTGATGGTTTGTCGTTGGGCGGTTTTGCGGTCTTCTGGATCGAGCAGGAACCGTAGAAAATGCCATGTTTTACTAAGACTTAGCTGCCTGTCCACTGCATCGCAGGTTTCATCCCAGTGTTGCCGGCTAAGCTGTGTTGCATACATCTCTATCTCTGTGTTGAGGAGTGCTATGCGTTTCCTGAGGTTTCTGCTGTGTTTCTGTGTCTTCCACCTCTTTTGGAGCGATTGCTTTGCCTTCCACATGTGGAGGAGCCGGCTATCGATCTCTTCGAGGTGTGCCTCGAGAGGTACGATTCGGGTAGCATTAATAATATCCTGTTTAAGCGTGTGTATCCAGTCCTCTATGTCGCTGATGGATTCGACCTGGTTCTCACGTGATTTCCGGAACTGTGTCCAGTCTACCAACTTCAGCTCTTTTCCCGTGGGTTTACGTGGACCACCTTGAACATGTACCTCGATGTTGTAGTGGTCGCTACTCAGGTCCTCTAGGGTATTTTTTCAGGTGGCTGCTGATGTGTTTCTCGTGAACGTCAAATCAGGCGTTGTGTCTTTAATGGAGCTAGTGCCCACACGTGTGGTGTGCTAGAGTTGGTAATAAGAGGTAATCTCTCTTGCTGCGAGTCAAACCAGAGGGCTCTACCTTTAGGAAACACATAAGATTATCCCCAGGTACTGTGTTGTGCGTTGAAGTCCCCCGCTATTATTATAGGATTTTGGCCAGCGATGTTGAGGGCGCGTTTAAAGAGTGTGAGAAATCTGTGCTTCATTTGTTCAGGGTTGCTAAATATGTTTAGTATAAAAAGACTTTCCTGTGTCTTGCGTCGCGGAACGAGTTCAATAAATATATTTTCTATATTGGTAATTTCCGTGTCGTGTTGCGTGAACGTAAGGTTTCGTCTAACTAGGGTGGTAAGGACAGTCGTCTCGCCGTTGGCATATCCGATCGAGCGGTAGCCTGCCAATTTAGCGAGACAATGTGTCTCCTGCAATAAAATGATATTGGGCTTAACTTTTCCCTTAAGGTATAGGTGAATATTTGCTTGCTCATTCGCGCAGCTTCTACAATTCCATTGCCAAATTGTGTAGGCATGATTTCTAACTATGATGAGACGCAGGGGGTAGAAATGTCGCCGGCTGTATCACACTGAATGCCGACGAGGAAGGTTGCTTTACATTCGCTGTGGGGTCCAGTCCGCTAGGTGGCAGAGGGGTGATTCTAGCCTCCACAGCGATGAGTCGCTGTTGTAGGTGTTCGTTTTGTTGCTGGGTAATTTTAGCTATAGTCTCTACGCGGTCAGTAAGGGCTGAGATCAGTCGGGATGCGTTGCTCATCAACTCATTTAATTCTTTCACTGATTGCTGAACTTCCTTCAGGACTTTATTCTCGGGCGTCACGCGTGCGGGTTTGTCTTCATTGGCCTGGGTTTCGGCTCTGCACTTGGGAGGTGATGGTGTTGTACCTTCCTCCATTTTTTTCACTGGGTAACACAGCTGACAGCGGTGGTACTACTGGTGAAGCATGGTTTGTTTTTTTATAGTGGTGTAACTCCTCCTTGAGGGTCCTGTTTTTCTCTCTTAAAGCTGTCATTTACTGGTTACATTGTGCTAACATCTGCTTTAGCAGTGCTATTTCAGCCTCTAATTTATCAAGTTTGCCTTGAGAAGCGGCCTCCTCAGACCTCGAGCGCGCCCCTTGACTACGTGTACCCAGCCCACCTTGAAGGTTGCGCCAGGTCCAGGTGTACGGCTCCGAGATGTTGACTGCAACCGAGAGCGGTGCCGAGAGCGGGGGCCGCGAGCGGGGCCGGGGGCGAGACCGCGACCGAGACCGCGACCGAGATCTCTACCAGGCTTTCTTTCCGGGCTACCGGGTAAGGGTAGTGTCCCGCTGCTCGAGGCTATTGTCGAAAGGTGTTGGCTTCTTCGGGTAGTCTTCATATTGTTGTTGTTGTCGCTCCCATCGCCTGCGTTTCACCAGGTACGGGGGTCTTGTACCGTGCCCTGCACGCCCTCTCGGCCGTCTGGTGGTCCCCGCCGCATAGTTCACAAGTGGGCTGGCATTGGTGATCTTGCGGGGGGTTGGTCGTACCACAGCCACGGCACACGTGGTCTTTCGGGTTTGGGCATACATCTGCGCGGTGCCCCAGGCGACCACATTTGTAACACGCCTCTATCTGTTTGCGGTAAAGGGAGCACTTCAACATTACCCCACCGTACCGAACGTATGTTGGCACGCGAAGACCAGCGAACAGTACGATCACCGTCGTTGTGTTGCTGAGGCGTTTTGCAGCGATGGCTGTAGGGGTCTGTGTTGTAATCACATTAGCTGTAATATCTCGAGCAGTATCTTCCAACGGGATATCACGTATCACACCTTTTGACGTACCGTCTGGTGCCGCTTCATATGCGCCAGTATCGTACGTCTTGCTGCCGACCACAATGCGAGAGATTTTCTGGTATCTATCAGCATGCACCTCGATGGGTGTGCTCACAACGATGATATTTTGCTGGAAATTGGGGCATATTGTGTCCTCATCTTGGGCGTCTCTCGGAATTTCAGCGATGTTGTAAATGCTAGTCGCCAGTAGGGCGGCACCATGATCGGTGAGTCGAAGGCCACCTCTAGGTCAGATGATGATCTTGTAGTCACCTCGGGGCAGTAGAGGCATCCGGCTTAATCTTGTTATTTGACTCAGGCATTGCTCACGCCGTTTCCTGCTGTTATTTCCTCGTTGAGAGTCCACACCGGGCTCTAGTGATTGCCCGCGGGTCGACTTCTTTGATCCTACGGTGCTCCATTCTGTACTTTCTTCGAATTCTTCACGGGAAATGGGTTCTCCCTCCACAGTGACCTCCATTTCTTCTCAGAAAGTTGGACGCGTCAAACGCGCCGACCGGCGTTTCTTGGTGCCCGCAGGGTTAGGCCGGCCTGGGCAGCAGCGTCTCTGCCAGCTGTGCTGCTGGTGGCTTGGCAGGCGATAGGCCTATCTCTATCGCCAGCGGGGTTGACAAAAATGCGTCGGTAAAGGTGTCAAAATTCAAGTCCCCACCTGGAACTTGGTGTCGGGTGATTCCCGATGACAAGCTGAATACGCGGGTACCAAAGTCTTGTGGACTTCTAGGTGACTTCCACTGCAAAACATTCGTTAAAACCGGAGCCGACACGACGCGCGTCCACTCACTCGGACAAGAGCAGCGTCTCCTGCCACAGACGAGGTGCCAATATATTTCGTCGTGACGCGGTGCGCGTGCTCGCAGGCGTTTATTTCGTCGCGTCACGCTGGCGATGCCACGCCAGGCGCCGGTCCTGCCATATACTCGCAGGCGCGTGCCGCACTACGTTGCTTTGGCGCATGCGCATTTCAGTGCGTCAGGCGTCCCTGCGTCACGAATAGAAGGAGACGCAGTGTTGTCTTGGTAACGCATCGGTGCCAAATCCAGCAGGTAGGATTTAGCGCTGGTTGCCGTTGGATGCGCAGACGGACGCTGGGCGCGTCTGGCGTCGAACTATAGAGTGCTCGCGTTTTGCTAACGTAGCGCTGTGCATAGCGTGCGCGCACGTCAACGCTACATTGGAGTACACTGGGGCCTTTATGATGCACTCGTGGCCATTTTGCTAGCTGCACGTATACCAATTTAGTGTTACGGGACGTCAATAGATGACGAAGTATATGACTGGTGCAAACAATATAATCCTGACGCGCGTGTCATGTAAGAACATGACAACATACCACGCTCATAGCGTGCTCGCTGCCGTTTAGATAGCTCCACACATACTAAATGATTTATCACATGACGTGATTACATGACGACGGCAAACGAACCATTGAAACATGATAATCATGACTTGGAAGTCATGTACGGCTTCATTTACTTCCTCCACGTAACGTGCTGATTTAAAGTGACATATCAGCATTTCTAATTTGTGCTTCGCATATCATCGATTCCCACTGTACGTGGATCTGCCAATTTTCTATCTATCTATCTATCTATCTATCTATATATCTATCTATCTATCTATCCACCAAAGACTTTCAGCTCTCCTGGCCGTTTCGATAATGGTAACGATACCAAATTTGGTATGGCATACCATGACCGTATTAAGAACATATTCGACCAGTCATAACATGAAAATATTATGTATGTCATGAATGTCACGATTTATATATCATGGTCTTGCAGCTCTTGCGGTGGTTTCCTTCACTTGGAATGTTGCAAACCTGGTATGGTATGGCATAATTCCATAACGAACACTAGCGACAGACCTTAACATGAAAATCATGATGTGCATGTCATGCACCAACATGACTACATGCCACGCTCTTGATGCGCTGACGGCCATTCCACTAGCTTCACTTATACTAAATTTTGTATTACGGGACGTGAATGCACGACGAAGGTGTGTGACTGGTATAAACATGATAGTCATGAGTTGTGTGTCTTGTAATAACAGAACTATATGCTACGATCATGATGCGCTTGCGGCCGTTTCGCTAGCTTCACATGTATCAAACTCGGTATTACGCGACGCGAATGAATGACATAGGTAAATGATACAAACAAACAAATGTGTGCAATGTAACATCATGACCACATGTCACACCAATGATGCGCTCGCGACCGTTTCGCTAGCTTCGCATCTGCTAATTTCACTTCACTTCACTTCACTTTTATTTCCTTAAAGACCCCCTGTAGGGGTATTACATAAGGGGTGGTGCATAACAAAAAAAAAAAAAAGAGAACTATACAACGGTGTTTTTAATGGCTTCTGCAAACATAGATGGGTTAGTGATGGCACAGGTGGCGTGAGGAAGGCCATTCCAGTCTTTTGCTGCTCTTACGAAAAAGGAGGCTTGGAATACAGTGGTCCGGGTACGTGGTAATGCGACTTGTAACGGATGACCAGTGCGATGGGATATGTGCGGAGGGGGCGTGATGTACGGTGGATGATTCAGTAAACTGAAATAAAACATATGAAAAAGAGAGAGGGTGGCACACCGTCGGCGTGAAGCAAGGGTTTCTAGACCTGATTCCGCCTTTAGAGATGAGATGCTGATATCGTATGAATATGCAGAATGAATGAACCTGGTAGCCCGATTTTGAAGTGATTCGAGTTCACTTATGATGTATGATTGATGAGGGCTCCAGATGGAAGATGCATACTCGAGTTTGGACCTGATAAATGATTTGTATGCAAGCATCTTGACGTGAGGCGGAGTATGGCGTAAGTGTCGTCTGAGAAACCCGAGTGATTTATTAGCAGACGAGATGATGTTAGTAGTGTGATGACGCCAAGACAGGTCATGAGCCAAGGTGATGCCGAGGTATTTGAATGATTGAACTGATTGTATGGGAACATTAGTAATGGAATAGGTAAACTCAAAAGGGTTACGGTGGCGAGAAAAAGAAACGAGCTTACATTTATTAGGATTTAAGTTCATTAACCAACGATCACACCATGTTTGAGTATTACGTGACGCCAGTGGATGACGAAAGTATGTGAGTGTTGCAAATTAACTAATCATAAAACGCGTGTCATGTAAAGACATGACTACATGCCACAATCAAGGCACCAATACGTTTCGACGTGACGCAGTGCGCGTGCTTGCCAGCGTTCATTTCGTTGCGTCACGCCGGTATTGCCACGCCAGGTGCCGGTCCCGCCATATACACACAGGCGGGCGCCGCGCTGCGTTGCTTTGCGGCATGCGCACTTCAGTGCGTCCAGCGTCCCTCCGTCACTAAAAGAGGGAGACGCAATGTTGTCTGGGAAACTCATCGGCGCGAAATGCAGCAAGTCGCATTTCGCGTTGGTTGCTGTCGGACCGTGCCGACAGACGCTGGTCGCGCCTTGTGTCAGACTATAGAGTGCTCGTGTTTTGCTAACGTAGCGTCACTGGAATATATTGGGCTCATCTTGATGCGCTCGCGGCCATTTTGTTAGCTCCAAATATACCAAATGTTGTGTTACGTGATGTCAATGGAAGACGAAATATATGGTGCAATGCATGATGTTCCTGACATGCGTGTCATGTAAGAACTTGACAACATACCACGCTCATAGCGTGCTCGCGGTCGTTTAATTATCTCCACATATACTTAACTTGATATCAATTGACGTGAATAGATGACGAAGGTACCCGACCTATCTGGGCATGATAATCATGACACGGAACTCACGTACGGCCTCATATACCTCCACGTTGTAACGAGGTGCTGATTTGAAAGTGACTTGCCAAAATTTCTCTTTCGTGCTTCGCATGTCACCGATTCCCACTGTATGTGGGATCTGCCAAGTTTTTGTGGCTGAGTTTCTGGCAGTAGTACTGGCCTTACGAAAGTTATACGCGTAAATTTCATCGGCTGTTATAATTACAGATTTTCTGTCTCTTCCCGCTGCACTTTCGGTTAGTGCTGACTCACACATAATAAAGGCGTTTCATGCACTAATACCCCAACAATTGAGAAAAGTCCAAATAGTTTGGGTGCCAAGCCATAAAGGGTTGCTCTCAAACAAAATAGCCGATTCTTTAGCGAAGTCAGCAATGAGTGGTCCAATTTTACCGTGTTTTCCAGCATCCGCCTATGTACCGGCTGCTGGATTTCACAGGTGCGCCATTATAGAAAGCTCCACAGGTACGTCGCTCACAAATTCTACTGATTATCGGCACTGATTATATCGCTGGCGATGATCCTCTTGTCACACACGAAAACTGGAAGTCGCAATTTCCAGGCTGTGCTGTAGGGTGCCCCAACTAAATTTATACCAACACAGGTCTGGTCAGGCTCTTTCTCCAATGTGCGCTTTCTGTGGCAAGCCATAGACTTTAGATCATTACATTTTGACATATAGACGATTTACTACAGCTCGTAGATCTAATAGAGAAAATCTATTACGTCCTAATGGAATGAATTTATTTATGCCCGTGATTCTGTCCTTTGGAGCCTCTATTTCTGGGTTCGCCAGTGCGAAAGTTTGCGAGGCTGGGCGGAATTATCTGAATGAAATGGAAGGACTAACAGAGTAACATTATTCTTCTGTGTTGACATACGCAAAGCTTCTCCTTTTTTTTCTTCTTTTTTTAAAGCAAGGTTTTGGTTCAGGGTAATATATATTGCTAATACAAAAACTTTGTGTTAAGTACAGATCAGTGATCATTGAAATGACATTCGAAAGTTTGTAACGCTTTCAATTTGTAAGTTTCTTTACTCTAAAATAGAATAATACTTTATAAGACCACTCAATTACTGGTTGATTCCCCACAGTGAGTATGAGCCACAAATGAACGGTTACAAGAACAAGAACAAGAAATTGACACAAATGATGCTGCTTTAGTTTTTTTCGGGGAATTTATATCGAATAATATTCATTCCTGGTTGCACCTTTCATCTCATACACACCACTAGTTCCCAAATGTCACTCCAGAAACTAACCTCTTTGCACGCATCTCGAAACATCTTGTGCCTATAGTATCCCCATAATGTCTGTATTATTGTAGCATTCCCTTTTCTTTTTGCCGCAAAGAGACTTTCCTTGTACCTCCATATACTAGTCTATCCTCATTTATTCATACTTCGATGTTTTCGTAATGGTTTACTGTCGGTATTTGTTGGCCATGTATTCATCAATGGGATCACTGAATACCATAAAGACATTGCGAGACTCCAAATTTGAAAAGCACTATAGGCAGTGAACAATGAAAAAAAAACGCGCTATTCTGCGCAGCACTTCCAGTCAGGGCCAGCATTGGTCACATCCAACTTGAACAGACATTAGTTAAGAAATATCACAAAACGCTACGCAAGAACATTGTGAGTTTACCTGTCGTTTACGGGATAATGTTCACGCATGCTGTTCCGTTTAAAACTTCACATTTATTCATGCTTGTTCGAAAGCACACCATTCTAAATGTCTTCACACAGCAAACCTTCCAGAACTATTCACCATATTCAACAAATTGTTTCCAATGGATTAGTAAAACGCAAAAATTTTACGTTCAACAACATCAATAATAATAATACCGATGTGAATATGATGCGAAATATACATATAGGCGAACAAATAACACGTGTGATTAGCGCAGAGAATTGGAGTTAGTCATAACAAGCGGGCGCAAGGCCACCGCCATTTTCACACATTAAGTGGCTACGCTTTGGGTGAGAAGGCAACATCTTGGCCAGGTGACGATACACGGCGGTAGAGTGGGCCAGCTACATCTCAATGCCTCAGCCATGGCCAACGAAGGCTTGGTTCACTCTGTGCGCTCTCGACTGTGGCCAAGGCTTCGATAGACATCGGCCGTCAAACTGCGGTGGTCTTGGCTTTCTTCCTGCGATGTTGTTATTGCAATATGCTAGCTTGACAAGAAACCAGGATTATGACCCCGTGTATTATGTGGTCAAGAGAACGGACATTTTTTTCAGGTTGGTCGAGTACGGCCAACGAAGCACCGCACTTGCGGTGGCCATAGTCTGCGTAAGCTTGAATAAAGAGCACTTTAAATCATGTAAAAACACACAAGCGGAACATTTCTTTCTATTCATTTGAAATTTATAATAAGGATGATGTTACGGCCCTATTGTGTTCACAAAACGTTGCCGTTATTGTGAAAACGCGCTAAGCAACTCAGCGTCCATGCGCTAACGACATTTCCTAGGGAAAAATTCGGCGTTGTTGCAGAACGCTATCGTCCTCGTGTGCGCGCGTAAATTGTGTAGTTGAGGGAAGGAAGGTGAGGTCACGAACCTAAGTTTACTACAACTTACTTTTCAAACTGCTGCTCAAATTTAAAGATAAACCCGTTCGTAAGAAGCGTCTCAGTCAGCGTATGCTCATATATGTAAATAAAAAAAACTATACCTGTGATACTCTCTTGGAGAGTAATAATCAATGGCGGTGGGATCTCCAGCAGGTCCATCGGCGACCCTCGACACGGGTGGCTGCTTGAACAGGGTCTCATGATCCAACGCTCTTCGTCAACCAGGCCTTGCTTGAGAACTACAACGGTGGAGGCAAGGCCCCGTACAGTCTCTCCTATCGACGGAGCAGTTGCCGTTCCCTTACTGTCACGCTGCAACGGCCATGCGAGGGCACCATGTGAATGGCTATGCGTGGGAGCCCGATAGCAGCTCATGGTGGTCTCGAGACGCTTGGGCTGGGGCAAGCTCGTGCGTCAATACCTTGATGATGTTAATGATAGTCGTTTTTTACCACAGGCGTATAGTGGATATATATCGAAAATAGGTCATCAATATAAGCGGTACATTCAAATGTTGTAATGTAATTATAGGATAGAATATGGAGGAAACGTTCTCTTTTAAATGAGGAGCATTTTACAGTGGCATCTATTCCCATATTCGGCGCCGGCGTTGTCGTCGACACCGGCACTGCGCACACTCACGCCTTGTGCAAACTGTTTCTTCCCCTCCTCCCCTTTCCTCTCGCCTCGCAAGGCTAACGCAGGCAGCTTCTGCAAGTCAAAATAGTCTACTCGTGCTGCACTACCATTCACTGGCCACCCCGTACATGTGGGCACTAAATCGTGCGTTTGGACTTCACTGAAGGGCGTCCCTATATTGCTTTTGCTTGGCTTGCCGCTTTCTTTGACTGGAGTAGATGCGATGGAAGCAACAGTATCTTCAACCAGTAGTGAGGTACAACCCATCATCACCGTTCCTCCACATTTTGAAGGCAGCGCTTCTCCTTTATTCAATAAATAGAAACAATAAATACGAAATAACAATTAGGCAATCGCAAACCATACGCAACAATCACGTGATACACGTCCCCTCCCCCCAATTCTCAGCGGCGCATTTACTCGAGCTCCCACGTGGGAAGATGCGGGGCCTCAGCTATTGTTTACGCGGGGAAGCATTTTCAATGCTTCTTTGTGAAGTCAGTGCTTGGTGCAACCTCATACTGGGAACTACAGCTTTTGCGTCTGTGGCCGCTTACAGATCTAACGGTTTTGTTCTGGCAATGAAGACAAAACACTAAATATATAAGCAACACATCTTCATTTCCGACAAAGAGACCGTATCAAGATGAAGATTAGTGAGAAAAATGTACAGTAGAAAAATAATGACAATTTTTCTTTTTCTTTTGTTTTATCTCTTTTTCCCCTCTTGTAGTTTTCTTTATTCTATAATATTATACATTTTGCTCCCTGTCTCTATTCCTTTTCAATTATCCATCTTTTTGTCGTTCGTTCTTTTTCGCCCCGCCGTGTTGGTCTTGTGGCAAAGGTACCCGGCTGCTGATCCGCAGGTCACGGGTCCAAATCCCGGCTGCGGCGGCTCTATTTCTGATGGAGGGGGAAATGTTGTAGGCTCGTGTGTTCAGAATTGGGCGCACGTTAAAGAACCCCAGGTGGTCAAAATTTCCGGAGCTCTCTACTACGGCGTCTCTCATTATCATATGGTGGTTTCGGCAAGTTAAGCCCTACATATCAATCAATTCGTTCTCTTTCTTCCGCAAACTTCTCTCACATTCAATATTTCTCACATTGGCTATCACTCTACAGTTTTACATGGCGGTTTTTTCAAAAAGCCCTGTAACACTTTCTAGCATGATCAGGAAACGCGGCCGAATGGTTGTAAAGACACCTGAAAACTAGCGGGCGAAACATATTAGCGCAGCACGAGGCCCGGAGTTTACAACAAATTTCTAAAGACAGCTTCTCACCTCCTTTTCTTTTCTCGACATCTCGAAAAATGACGCTACAGGCTCAAACACTACTGCGTCACAGGCCAAGCGTCAGCCACTGGCTGATCTCAGCATGACGTTCTCAGTTGTTGCTGGGGCGGCAGCAGACGACCGCGACTTGATCACGACGCGCGCGCCAGTGCACTGAGAAGCCGTTCATTCAAAGAAGAATAAAAAAAGAAAACTACCCAAGGTCGCCAGACGTGCATGAGGTATTTTCTTCAATCGTGGTTCATCCCTCCCTGCTTTGCTTCAAGCGCTTTCATTGGGACGAGGGAAGAGAGAATGCAGTTACAGCGTGCGATATATCTTCGAACTCCGCTTGTAACCGAAGATTCTGAAAATATTTGCGGGGGCGAATTCGCGAGGCAACAAGCTTCTTTATTTATTATGTTACATGTGTATTTGAAAAAAAAATTGTGGCAGAGCCGTTTCAACTTGTTTATATTTCACTGATTCACTATTTCTATCCTTGTTTCTCTTGCTAGCGTTCGTTCTCTTGATTTGCCTTTTTTCTCTGTTATGCTTCACTCTCTTCCATATCTTCTCTTGAAACAGCCACACAAGTTTTATATTAGCACTTGTTTGCAGTTGCGTAAGAATGCCAACAGAAACATGGATATTAGCAACACCAGCAGGGTTAAGCTGATATGAAACGCTGGGGCTTGCTTTGGTGCACGCGAGGATGGTAGCCCATAACACTGCCACTTAAATCATCTTTAGCAGGTGGCGCCTAACAACAATTTACGTTAACCCGACATGACAGTTGTATCATAGGAGTACAATATATTGTTTATAAAATTGCATGCCGGTACTGCAACCAGAATTGATGTTACACGAACGTTTGGTGTGGCTCTGTAGTATAATACTTCATTGCCTCACAGAATGCTATAGGTTCGTTGAATGCTATAGGCACAGTGAACTCTAGGTTTTTTGTTTTGTTTTGGTGACGCATTGATTTAAAATTTCCAGAAATATAACGCATATTAGGAGAATCGTGGCACCTGGCATGGCTCCTGAGTGTTCGCGATTCTTTGCGTTATATAACAAAGATGATAGTCTGTCTTGGGGACCTTCGACAAGAAAATTAGGGTGTTTCTCTCTATCTGTACATTTGTCTGTTTGTTCGCCCTTAACAATAACTGAAACGGCATTAAACGGCCAACCCCATCCACAGTGCCCACCGATCTTCCTCATGGTTTAGCGTTCATAGTTGTGCGATTGTCAATAAAAAGCAAATATTGTGAATATTTGAGGCACCATAACTACAAGTCTATATTTTGTATAGGCTGGCGCGCGTCTTTCTCCGCGTGCGCGCACGCCTTCGTTTTCGAAAATAACTGCCAGATGGCACTCGTGTCTACGTGCCTGAATGCAATCGTTCGTCTCTGCTAAGCGCTCGAGGCACTTTAGCGCAGCACCTCCAGAATACCATTTAGCGACTTTCTTGCCCAGAGCGTCAAAGAAACGTTTTGTTCACTCTCTCCAGACGCATGGCTATCGTCTTTCGAAGACATTTGCAGTGTAACATGCACATTCGAGCCAATTTTTTTAAACAAACGGACAAAAGATTGTGCCACAACTCTCCTGCTTATAGCTGGTATTTTAATAATGTTATACGCACCTCGTCCACTGTTTATCTGATACTAAAATTTATGCCAATTCAATATTAGTGTAAATATTGAGAACTCTTGAGCTTAAAGAGAAGAACGCGCGGCAGCGTGATCGGGCACCATGCACATCGCTTTTCACTTTTCTATCCTCACCTCTGTTCTCGGGGAATGCTTAAATCATGCCACAAGGATAGGAACGTCTGTGCGTGAAACATTGGAAGTTACAAATTGTTCTAGGATGCCTACTGCGAATGGCATTGCAAAATGCCCACTGCGCAATATTTCTTACTTTTACATAACGTGGACAGACTGGCCACAACGGGCAACACACGAACCGACAGAGCTGCTTAAAATGTCAATGCTTTTACTCATGATTATGAATAAATATGCCTGAATGATTTTAAGGGGTAAGCTTACAAAAATTACCGACTCCTTGTGTAATTTACAGGTTTGAACGCCCGTTTGTCATTCAAATATGCAGGTGCAGCGAAAAAGGGACGCACCTTCTTTGTGACTTCTCCCGCTTCAACAAAGAAAAAGCAACCTTTTCGATTGCACCAAGCCAGCTGGAAAATCATGCCCTTAGAGAGGACAGAACCCTGGGGCCCTGGTCTATCTGGTTTGCATAGCGAGCTACTCTTAGGGAGTTTTAGCGATGTCTACAAGCAACTGCACTGAGAGATAAACTCTGTCTATTGGCTGACATTGTCGCTATCTTGTACTTGGATAGTGCTCCTGTTTTTGCTTTTTCTATTGTCCCAAACTCCTCTTCTTCTCTTGCATTCTCTTACATGCCTTTTCCCCTTTCCTAAGCACAAGGTAGCGAGCGGTGTCTTCATCTGAGTAAAATCAGGTTCTCTTCTCGATGTAGAAGAAACCACTTCTCCCCACTCGGCGCCCAAGGCGCACCACCCGCGGTGGTGTAGCAAAGTGGGAGAAGAAACGTAGGCTGCTATTCCAATAGCGGCTATTGGCCTGCTGGTCGCTTGACCATGAAGCAGAAGCAACGCTGAAGAAGTTCTAGATGACTGAGAAAATCTTGTATTTACAGATTTTACAAAACAAGGGACATCAATGTTACAAAAAAAAGAAAAACAACTTGGAAATGAACCGACTTCTGTAGGGCGACCCTACGAGCTTCGGCGGAGCCAATGTTGCCTAACACCGCAAGCTCGGTTCAGAACCCCCGGCGGAGCCACGTGGCCTCTTCTTATCCCTTCCTGGCGCTCCGCCCTTACCACACTCTCGGCACATAATCACTTGCTTGTCCTTTGATTGGACAGTACATTGGGTAGATTTAAAAAAACGCCACGAGGATCCCGCCTTCGTGCACGTGGGACTCATGCACTCTCCCCACACAACACAACAACCAAAACGTAAATAAAACAAAACTAGAGAAAGCAGAGAGGCCAGGGCCAGCTTCGCGGCGCACAATTATCTAGACAGAACTAGCCGTACTCGATATGGCGGCCGTAGGGCGATTTCCCACTACCACGTCAATTTCTTGACGACAGGGCTATAATCCTCTTGCCTCTGTGCGCCGTACGAGGAACCGCTCGCTGACCGCGCATATTTCTGCTTACGAGTTCCTTTGCCCAGATAAACGGGGACGCAGTCGAAGACATGCCTGATTCAATAATAGGCAACCCAGGCGTCGAAAGGGTGGCCGTTGCCATTTCCCGTGTCGCGAGCCCGCTTCTGAGAGTTACTGGACCAAAGCCGGACGGGCAGAAAAGGTCGTCAGTGACTTCAGAGTTTTCGCAACACGCGCCGCCGATTCTGCAGGCGCGCAAACAGTACGTAGCCGGGCCATTCGCAGAACCGATGCGAGGAGTCACCGCGGTGCGCAGGGTCTCGGAAGAGGCCGGTTGATGCGCCGACTGCCTGTTCCGAGAGGCAATTAGAGGCCGTCACAATGACGTTTATAATTTCACCCCTTTTGTTGCCCGGTTGGTTCCCTTTTCCTAGAGTTAATGGCAACTCGAAATGCTTGACCGTCGCTGGCGTTGAACAAAGCAGTGTAATACACGGCGCCAGGCACATATACATGGACGCGACGGGGCGGGCTGAGTTGAGTGGCGGGTTCAGCTTACCTCGACGCGCCCGAGTTTATATGAACACGCACCGATGAGTTGGGGTGAGCGGTGATCGCAGCGACGCTTTGTGTCGAGGCGAGCCGAAAGCCCGTCTTCCGGTACCGGTTTCCTCTCCTCCAAGCCTGCGCTCTCGCCTCTCGGCGCTGTGGGCTGCGGTTGTTTACGCAGTTGTCGCTCCGCCACCGCGATGGCTGTCTTGGTATTTTTTCTCAGTTTGCACCAGCTGTACTTTGTGGTTGTGTTGGTGTCTTGTCGCTTGTTGTGGCTTGTCACTAATACGAATTAAGCGGTGCCCTGAACCTCGTTGAAAATTTTAAATTGAAAGCAATGAGCAGTTTTTGAATGAAAATGACTAAAGACCCTCATCAATTGTTGGAACAAAGTGTACAGTTCCACCACAATTAAGTGCACCGTGTTCCTTTTGCCTCATACGCTCACCCTGTTTGGCTAATCTGATTTCTGTGGCTTTTGGACTGGACAGTGAGATCCTTACATGACGAATTTTCAAACTGAGGGCTTGTAATTTCAATTGGAATGCAATATCATTTTTGAGTAAAATTTCTATCGGCTTACGTAAGCGTTTCTTCAAATTCTTCCAACAGATCCTTATTTGCTCCCACGTCCACGTCAGGCCCTGTTCCTTCAAACATCTTTCCAGTTCCATGAATATGTCCTTATATTTTGCCGCTTGCTATCGAGCAAATCACTCAGTTTTTTCTCGTTGACTAAAGCTAGCAACGTCGTTATTTCATCATCTGTCAACATGGTGCGTGGAGCCCGCGAGGATGTCATCGTGCCTAGCGCGCGCGTACCGGCCGACAGAGAAAGAGCAACGTCGGAGTGATGGGGACAGGGGAAGCGGAGCCCGCGACGGGCGGGAGAGGTCACGAGCCGTCAACTCAGCGCGACTGGTTATACATGCCCTTTCTGAGCGCGGCGAGCTCGGTGAACCTACCCCCTGTCTCCAGGTCGACGGGACTCGCCGCGACGATTCTCCACCCCGACGCGTTCGCTTATACATGGGGAGGGCGAGTCCAGAAAACCTGTTTATTTCGACTCAACGAGTCCTCGTCCGGTCAATGTAAACGGGCCTTGTGTCAGCGCTCGCGGCAAAACCGGTCGGTCGCGCTTTGACCGCTTGTCACTCAGGCAACACTGGCTGCCCGCGGCTGGCATGCCCTCCCAAGCTTACACCACAAAGCAAATAAAAGCACACAAAAATTGCCGTGCTACCGATTTTTACCGTGGTCCTACACCCCCCATCCAAGACTTCGCAACAACTTGCCTACAGTGTTGCCGAAGTAAACCCACAAAAAAACGGACCGCGCTCAACCAGTGGGTGTACGGCGGGTTAACAGCTACTGCCAACGGCTGGGGTGTCCCACCCACTACGCAGTGGTCACGCTGCACCTGGCCGGCAGCAGCATGCGCAAATTCTCTCCTGCCAAGGAAGCGCGCCAAGAGCCCCACTTGGTCTCGGTGCTCAAAAAAAAACAATGAAAAAAACCAGTCTCCAGCACCAGCTGACATGACAAAGCTACTTAGTGAGCTGCCCTGCTTTCTTATTATAGCGAGCCTATTCCAAACATCATGCGGCTGAAACGCGGTATCTAGTAGCTCCGACCAAACATGCCAGAGCCGCTCGCTCCGCACGCCTTTCCACCAAACGCTTATGATGCATGCAACATCTGACATTCCCTGCCGTGGGCAATTTTTTTGAACACTCTGCAAGAGTTTTCATTAAGATGACACACACTGCAACACATGCCCCAGAACATTTGGGCGCTGTTGCTCCACCCAACATAATAAAAGAACGCAACAAAAAATATTGGCACGTAAAAGCAAACAGACACCGCACGCAGTTCACACCACCACACTTGGTAATTGTCACACACTGTTGTATGATGTTCAAAAGATCCATCATCATTCTGAAGTGTTATCGCCATGCTTGCACCATAAATCCATCACTTAGTCCCGTGGCACATAACACTCGTTCACCCTCCTTCACTGATCGCCGCTGCGGGGCTCTCAGGCTACTGCACCTCCTCCCAGCATTGGTTTGTCAGCCGGGAAAGCGCGTCGGCATTAGCATGTGCTGTACCCTTTCTGTGTTGCACTACCACGTCGTAGCACTGCAAAGCCAATGCCCAACGTATAAATTTGGCCCCTTGTGGTGAAGCTTGAGTGAGGTACGCGAGTGGATTGTGGTCGGAGACGACAAAGATTTTGGCCCCGAATACCCAGGTGTCGAACTTTTAAGGCTGGTGCACACCGGCGACTAGTCGCGGTCGCGCGACCATTTGCGACTGGTCGCAAGCAGTCGCGAACGGTCGCAAGCGGTCGCAAAGCGACTGTTTAGGCCAGTCGCTTCCTGACCGATTTTTTGGTCGCGCGACTGCAGTCGCAAAACAGTTTAACCAATCAGCGAAGACCAGAAGTGACGTCAGTCTTTGTTTACATCCGGTCTCCTCGTATGTTTTTTTTTTCCTCGTTGCGCTTGCCTACTGCCGTGAGGTACGAACGACACGTACGTTCCTCCATGGATTCTTCCTCGCATCAGGCGAATGCCACCACGGCCAGCTTTGGGTAGTCGGCCAAGCTCCTCATCGACGCGACTAAAATGTACCCATATCTGTATGACAAGCGGCACCCTTCTTTTAAAGATCAGACAAAGAAGGACCGGGCTTGGGCAGATCGAAGCATGTTCGGCATGTCGAGTAAGTACCGAGATTTTTGTTTGAGTAGCTATATAAGCAAAAACAGGTGTGTACTGCATGGCTGGCGTTGCCAATGAATGAACAATGAAAATATTGGTATTTGTACTGCAAGGTTACATGGTTAGTTTGCATGAGATGTATTGACTGTGATGTATGCGAGCGCAGTTGTGTGCATGTTTGTTCTCGCGACTTCCCGAGTTTAACATCGAAATCGACGTGACAGAACATTGTATAGCTGATCATAAAGCTCAGACGTTCGAAATACTGCTCGCAGTTGCCAACTCACATGCGCATGCTCCTTGCTGTGTTTGTACGTCATCGTCTGGCGAACGGAATGTGTGCTTTTGTGAACGTGCGGCATTTGCAATGCATAATATCTAGTGCGCGGTGAGGGAGGGGGGGGGGGGGGTTATGCTTTAATTTTGCCTATGCATTGCAGTTGTGCTGCTTTAAAGAAGAATGCAAAGTAGCTTCTGCTTTGAGCGCATTTTGTGCACTCCACAGAGGAGCGTGTAATTAAAACATGAAAAACATGTTTAGCAGCACTCTCAAATGTCCGGATTTGGGAGTCAGACATGCTGTTGATGCCAAATGACATGCAATCGTAAAAAAAAAAAAGATATGGTAGTGTTCTAGTGGCTGGGCGAACACTGAAGGAAAGCACAGATGGGGGAATTTATTCCTCTGTAATGTGGCCCAAATCTAATCCTCGTTTCTTCACAACTGTTCCTTTCCTCTCCTGTGTTTTTGTCTATTGGTGCCTTTATATTTTATTCCCCGAGGTTATATCTCTCCGCTTTCAACTGTGCCTCGTTTTTGTTTGTTTTCTTTGTTCCTATATTTTAAAGTCAATTTTTCATGTCTGCTTCTATGTGTTGGTATGTTTTCATGTTTTGGTCCCTTTATTTTCTTATATTTTCCTTCCTCTCGCTCTCTCTATGTTACACTTTGAGTCATATACTATGTTTGTTGCATTTCTTTCTCTCGAAAATTGTCATCTTGCTCTAGTTAGTTTCATTCTTCTTTTCAAGTTATTTAACATGTTTGCTTTTGTTTGACAACAATCGCTCCCGCTGTACACGACAGTTGCGCTTGGCCGATACCAATGGTATATACTCACCTGTGGAGTTTTGCGCAATGCAGTAATGCTTAGAAAGCTTCACTGTGAAGGTGATAAAGACATCATGTGCTGGTTCATGAAATAGGCTTTTTGCAAGTGAACTTCAATTTCCGACAGTATAAACAGCCTCTTTGTTACAATAGCTTGGCAGACATGCTTACCTTCAAGAAACAGTGTACATAACTCTTTGCGCAACTAATCATTGCGTCAGCTGTGATGTCGTGCACATGTAGGTGGACGGTCTAAAACACTAGGTGGGTAGCATTTCTGGAACCCTCGGCTGCAGGTTCCCTCAATCATGTCGTGGTTTTGCAATGTTTAAGCCCCTACCAATAGTTAAGTTTAGATGGCATGCGATTCATTTTGTTGCCCAATATTCAGATTTCTAGGGTGCTGCAGCCAAAATGATCTGGGCAAAGAAAATAAAGACCGCTCACAATTGTGCTGAAATAAAGTAGAAAATTTATCAGCGATACAGTATGCACAATACATTCTTACAGCAAGGGTTTTGTTTTCAGGTGTCCTTTTTGAGAAACGATTTAAGAACCTGCGTGATATCTTCAAAAGGAAACAACACGACATACGTGAAAAAACAAAGAAGTGGAGCCGGAGCAGCCGACATTCCAACAATAAAATGGCCCCATTTTGAGCCCATGCTTGAATTAATGGAAGGAGAGTCTGAGCCTGTGGCGTAAGTTCAATATTAGCTGACTATTGAGTACTAAACAAAAAAAAAGTTGATTTAATTCACATGACTGTTATACATACACATAAATACTCACATATCAATACACATAAGTACACTGCACATAAACATAGAAGTCCCAAGAGGTAATTCACAGTGGGCATGCATGTGATCATGAACATGATGGCAATGGGCTGTTTTGATGTCGAATAACTGTGGCTACAGCTACGAAGAATAACTCAGTGCATCATTCTTTCTGGATACTGTGCAACATGAGTGCCATTGACCAAAGGTAATGAATAATGCTTACCGTCCATTGAACAGAAAATGAAATGTTTTGGTTAGCATAGCACAATGCATCAGCACAACGCAAAAAATATAGCATACCGTACAAGTGGCACGTGGACAGCTTCACAAAACAGAATATTGAAGACAGAACAGTAAGAATGAAAGAATTGAGTGTACTTCTGTGTCATTCTCGGCTCTCATTTACCAAAAAAAGAAAGGCTTAATACAAAATATAAAAATCTAAAGAGATCGCTTATTGCATGTGTCATGAGGCTGTTCATAGACAAGCATTGCACATATTCATTACAAGAATGCAGCATAAGTACTTATATTGTAGCAAAACAGTGAAAATGCTCTAAAGATGCACACAATAGCACTGACAGAATCACATATTGCATGTTCTCTTGCAGCAGCCACATCACAGCAGAAGAGGCTAACGAGAGGTGAGCATGCACAAAAATTTTCGGTACCATGTGCATGCACTTGAAGCTGTACATGCATGGACTTGAACCTAGAAACATTATTTTTTATTACTAGGTGATTGTACTTTGCAAAATTATCAAAAATACAAGCGTGCTTGAAAGGTGGTGTTCAGGTCGTTAGCTTGCCCAAACCACTGCATTTTTTTCAATACATTCAGCACTCAACACTGAACAGAAGCACACCGAAATACATGAGGGCACAGGCATTGTTTCTGTGTGAATGTGGTTATTTTACAACGTCAAATATTTCTGAAAAAGCAAAGTATTCATCAGCAACAGGCTGCAATTACTTTTACTTCATCTCCGTGACAATATCTCTTGTTCTCATTTAGATGTGCAGCCTACATAGCATTTTATTAACATAATAGGCACAATAAACTTCTGTATGCACACCTTCCATACAGCAGTGCTCAATCAAGAGGTAACGCAAGTGTAAAATAAACTTCGTGTTGAGCGAAATCATAATGGCATTTTAACTCCCAAAGAATGCCTAAAACTTTTCATGTACTAGCGGCATCATCAATACATAGAAAGAAATTTTAATCACTGCAGATCACCGCCTCGGCCAAGACATGCAGCGGAACCGGAACGTACCCCTGATACGGCTGAGGAGACTCGTGTCGACACCTGCAGCAATGAGTAAAACCTTTATGAATCCACCTAAGTAATGACAAATGAAGGGCATGCATAGATAGCCAATCTATTAAATCTTAAAAACATGCATGTTCTAGCACATTTGAAGAATGTGCCTAATTTTTTTTTTTTTTTTTTTTACAGGTATCTTACAGGCCCTTGGTTAGGGCATTGAGTAAGGGGGGCTAACAAAGACATGTACAACAAGTAAAGGGCGAAAGGTGCCAAAACGTAAGCTCGAGACATGAGTAACAAATAAACAAGAAATAAGTAAGTATAAATTGACATCATACATCGTTACCAAAAAACAAGAAAGATGCAGTTCATGGCACGCAGCAGTTAGGAAGTGTACAATACGTGTAAGTTAAATTGGCACAGATTGTGGTATAATACACTGGGAAAATCATGAAAGCGCTTACAGGAAGTGTGAACAGTTCGTCCTAAGCAAACAAAAATAAAGCACAAAAAATAAGGGGGCAATAAGCGCATTAGAAAAAAAACTTTTTGCACAGCATTATGAATGTCATATACATACAAGAACGAAGCTGTGAACATAAAATTATCAACCAAAATGTAAGACCAATTTGTTGCGGAAGGAAACAGGGTTAGTGTCAGATACCAAGTTATCGGGAAGATCATTCCACAACGTGATGGCACGAGGCAAAGCGGATGCGTTAAAAGAGTTCGTTTTGCCGTACATGCGCAAGAAACTAAGCCGGTTGTGTAGTCTAGTTGATAAATAGGAGGGTCGTTCAATTGGAAGTCTGGTCATTTTAGTGCTATTGACGTATTTATGAAAGAGGCATAAAAGAGAAATGTTGCGGCGAGTGGATAATAATTGAAATGAATAATCCATTTTAAGTTGTGTTACGCTGCAGGAGAAATTATAATTACGAGAAATGAATCGGACTGCCCTATTTTGAACTGCTACATGCACCAGATTTTGCTACATGCAATTTTTCACACCAGATTCTGCTACATGCAATTGCAACACTTTATAAGTTGTATAATAATACTGTCTCCTCCTGCGGTGATGCTTCAGCAACCACCTCAAGAGAGCAGCCACCATCAAAACGGTGTGTAAACAAAAAAAATTATTTTAGGTACTCCTGGCAAGAGATCACAACCACAACTTTTCGAAAAGGATCACTTTCTGTACATTTAAGTAATATGTATAATTCACTGCAGGTCACGCTCGTCAAGACGACAACGGACCTGCAAGGGCGCTAGGTGAGATATACCCCTAACTCTTAGAGGATAAACTTGCAGATTTTTTTCTAACAATCCTGCGCATGCTACAAAACACAAAACTTTATAAGGTTAACGCTCGGTCAAGTTGGTACACAGACATAGTAACAAAAAAGAGTGTGAGAACGACAAGGTAGAAACAGAAGAAACAGGACAGAGCACAGACTTTAAACTGATGTTTTTATTGTGGACACATTTATACTAAGGTAGACAGAACCCATGTAACTACCGTAATATTTAGACGTTAATATCAGAACATCAGCATCCTGTCCCAAAACACAAGTGTCCGTTTCAAAGATCAAAAGCCCATTTATTTCTCACAGAGAAGTAGACGCCCTATTGACACATTTATCTTTTAAGTGTGCTATTTAATTTGCTTCAGTTGCTCTATATTTTTTCTTTCTTAGTGCCGAAAATCACAAACATTAGCTGAAAGTCAGTGCTCTGTATTGTTTCTTCTGTTTCTACTTTGTCGTTCTCACACTGTTTTTTTTGCTAAATGGTGCTTTATGAAGTAACAATGCAACCTTAAAGCATTTGCATGAATCGCAATTCACACTTGCTTTGCAGCAATGCAGGAGAGGGCACAAGCCATGAAGCTGTGGCGCAAGCGTGCATGGAGCACCTTGAACACATCAGAGCGAACAAGGGGGTCATCAAAAAAGATAACATTGGTTTCTTCGCTCTACGTACCGATGCACCCCTCAGAGAGCTACCAGTGCACATTGCACAAGATGTAATGCATGCAGTAGAACTTATGCTGTATGAAGCAGAGGCAAAATTGCATCAGAGCAGTGAAGCAAATTGAAGTGTTTATATATAAAGTCAATGACACCCACCTTTTTTATCTTGTGTTCACTTTTCTAGTCCTAACTTAAAGGGGTCATGACTGGTCACTCAACAATTGACGGTTGTCAGCAAAAAACAAAACTACAGAGTAAAATGTGCTAGTACACGTGTGAAAAGGGGCCTTAAGAGATTATTTTAGTCAAAAATATGCCGTAGAAGTGCTCGGCTCCTAAAACTAAACCTACCACAAGTGACCGCCATTTTGTCATGGCGTGCGAGACGTCACAAGCCGAAGGAGCAGTGGCAAATGGTATACGCATTGCACATTCACGAAATTATTTGCTGCAAGTACCAACGCTACATTGCTGACACAGTAGCCATGTTTCGACCCCTGGAAGTCATTTAGCTTTAGTGGAGAGTTCAACAATGCAAAAAATTTGATTGCAAACGCAGCTGATGACAAAACACGACCGTCTGCCAGAATGCACACTGTGCAGCAGCTTGTCGAGCAAGCGGTTCGTGATGTCATGGATAGTGAGTGCATCAGTATTGCCCAACTGTCAGGCGACTAGCTCGTTTATAAAAATATGCGATTAAAAATTAGCAGCTTGACCAAATCGCTCGAATTTCACCAGCTTGTATGTGAACATACAAGAATCAGCTCATGCAACACACATTATGGTTGAAAATTGGGTGTCATGACCCCTTTAAGGCCACTTATTTCTGTGATAATTATAGCGATAACCGTGCAATAACTCAAATATTTTAACATGAATTATTTATTTTTGTGTTTTCATGGTTATATTTGGACATGACAGTTTTCCCTGTAATGTATCTGTTGTGTCACGGGTGATTTTTTTCTTCTTTGTTTAGCTTAAGAAGATGCTATGTACATAAGTTCTGTAAGCAATAAAATGCATTTACAACCCACCTTCACCTTGTACGCCTCAAGTGCTGTTCACCACTTTGTCCTGCCAAGGCACCTGACCGTCTGTGACGAAGTAGTGCGCCAATTTATCTCGCACTTCCTTGGCATACCTACAACGCATAAGTGCCATGTGAAATTTCTGTCGGCACAGCCATGATGGAAGACACACACTGTAAAAGGAGCATGCTGAGCTTGAAAATCTCACACATAGTTGCATTTCAGTGTCGTAGTCATGACGCTACATTGCCAAAGTGTTCCTCATTTTTATGTATTAATGAGTGCTACCTCTGCTGTCTATTTTCTATGACATCATCACAGCTTCTGATAGAATGCATATTTGCTGACTGACTTTAGAAATTTCGATATGTCAAGTTTCATGGCAGCCAAGGTCAGTAACTGCTCGCATTTGGACAAAACAATTGTACACTTTTGAGAGAACGATTGCCCTGTACAGTTAAACCAAATTAAGGCTGGTGCACACCGGCGACTAGGAGCGGTCGCGCGACCATTTGCAACTGGTCGCGAACGGTCGCACTGCTTGTGCACTCTGCAAGCTGTCGTATATGCAGTGAATATTTCTGTGCCTACACATTTTAGCGAATCATAAGCATGCATCAACCTTTTCATGGAAGAGCGTACGTGCTCATATCACTCAGGTTGAAGAAGGGCAACCTAAATGTACCTGTAGCAATTTCCTTAGCATGGATTTCTGAAAAGCTGTAAATTCAAGGAGAACCTATTTCGCAAAACGTACATCACTCAAGTCAATTGTTCAAATTGCTTTCACACAATGTGCTACCGTCCACAATACGTTTTGCCACTGCGCTACTGTCCACAGTGTATTGGGTCACTGTCATTTTAACAGAACATACGTATAATTGTAGCAAGGTGCAGGGGTTAAACACTGCCTATGTTTGTGAGAAATTTCGCATGTGTACTTGTGCAAACACACACCGTCGTGCATGCAGATACATAAAGGGTGGTTGGTTGAACCTCCTCCCTCCCCGATGCTGAAAAATATTTTTGGCATGAATACTCTTTGAGTGCCTCGAACAGCACATCAATTTGTCCTAACAATTTGTGCATAATTGTACTCGCAAAGCTTAGGATTGTGTTTCACTTATTTTATAACATCATTAATAATTGCGTTCTATATAGTAACTGTGCATCAGGATAACAGAAAACGGGAACTGACCGGTCCACAATGTAATGTCATTGTGTAGCGCAGAATCCCATTTTCTGGGATTTTACAAGCGGAAACCACGTACTGATTACGCAATAAGCAACAACAGATGGTTTTGAAATATTCACCACCTGAGATTCTTAACGTACGTGCGCAACAAACGCGCCAACTTAAGTGCATTTCGCCTCCACCTAAAGGCGATCGATGCGGCCGTAATCAAACCCGTCACCTACGCGTAAACTGCCGGCCGCCGTAACGACTGCATCATCGAGCCCGCATACGTCATAAATGCAATTCGTTCTATCCGCCCAAGCAAAACTTCCTTACGAGCGAAGCGCAGCCGCAAGCCACAGCATATTAATCTTCAAACCACACGCTCTTACCTAATGGTCATGGCCAGGCAGTCGTGCGCCGAAATTGTAAGCCGGTGGTTTGTGTCCTGCTTGGATATTGCGGGGCGCAGCAGTTCGAGCACAGCATCGAACGTTCGTGGCGGCATCCGCATGAAGCTAACTACCAAAAATAGAATGAGATAACATGTTATGCACTATCTTATAAGCGCGTAAAACAACCATAAACTTACTCTCGGAAATTCTCCTCGTCGTGCGAGCGCAAGAGCAGACGCCCTGTGTGGACGGCCACTTCTCGCGAGCGAAGGGACGGTCTCACCCACCATCGCCTTGCTTGCTTTGAAGGCTTTTGTGCTGACACGTTGGCTGAGCACATCAGCACCGCCACAACCTCTTCTTCATCACTCGACTCGAAGTCTATGATGCTGCCGGGAGAACGCTACGCAAACACAGCCGTCAAAAACAAACGCATCGCGCTCAGCGGGCTCCGTATCTGATCAGCTGATCGTCGCCGGTCGCCCAAGTTCTCGTTGATAACGAGATCTGTACGTGACTCTCCGGGTTTGCGACTTCCGGTCGCTCGCATGAATCCTTGCCGGTGTGAACGTCGCTCGCAGTTTGGTCGCCAGTCGCAAATGGTCGCGCGACCGCGGCTAGTCGCCGGTGTGCACCAACCTTTAGAGTCCCCAAATGACACCAAACGCCTCGCGCTCTATCGTAGACCATTGCATCTGGGCAGGCATGAAGCGATGACTGGCAAAAGCAATCGGGCACTCAGTACCGTCATCGGCCATTTGGGCCAAACAAGCTCCCACAGCGATAGCGGAAGCGTCCGTAAAAAGCCAAAACGGCTTGTGAATGTCTGGAGTGGGTAATTCAACAGCGGTGCACAGGGCACCCTTGAGTTTTGCAAATGCCTCGTCGGCCTCGGGCGTCCAAGGGATGTGGTTAGGAACATGTTTAGCTGTCAATTGGGTAAGGGGCTTGGCAATGCCAGCAAAATTGGTTACGTGACCCCGGTAATACCCGCACAGACCTAGAACACTCCTTAACTCTTTTTTATTCTGGGGTATTTGCAGCCCCTCAATAGCCGCGAGCTTGCTGGGGTCCGGACCGTGCTTTCCCGATCCCACAATATGTCCGAGGTAGCAGATAGACGCGCACGCCACCTAGCATTTTTTCATGTTAGCTACTAGACCTACGGACCTTAGGGCGGAGAACACAGCGTGGAGGTGCTGGACGTGCTCCTGTAGGGACCCACTGAAAACCGCAATGTCGTCCAAGTAGGCACAGGCATACCCCTCATGGGGTGCTAACAGCTGGTTCATACTCCGCTGAAAGCTGGCTGCCGCGTTCCTGAGCCCAAACGGCATTACCCTCCAAGCAAACTGACCAAGGTGCGACCCGAACGCGGTCATGCGCAGCGACCCTCCGCTAAGGGAACTTGCCAGTAGCCTCGTCGGAGATCAATGAGAGTTATATAACTAGCCTGACCTACATTTATAATCAATTCTTGCGGGAATCCCATCGGGAATGCGTCTGGTTCGGTTATGGCATTTAAGCTTCTGTAATCGACACACAGGCGCACCGTGCCATCTTTCTTTGGGTCGCACACAAGGGGGTGAGCAAAAGGACTTTCGCACCGGTATATTAAACCAAGCTCGAGCAGTTCCGCTATCTGTTTTGAAACCTCGTCCTTCAAGGCCACTGGCATGCGGTAAGGGCGGCTACGTTTCGGTGTGGCCCCTTCAATAAGCCTTATCTTATGTTCGCCAACTCTCGCGATCCCCACTTCTCTGCTAAATAAGGCCGCATGGCGTTCAAACACCTCCCGTACTAACACTCTCTCAGGGGGCTGCAAATGAGCCAAGCTACCCGCCGGTAGGATAGATGCTCTGTCGTGCGAGGTGACAGGACGCCGCACGTATTCTGCCTCCCCGAACTCGTGGTCGTCATGGAATATGACACCAATGCCACCGACACGGCACGTGTACGGGCGCAGGTGGTTGGCGTGCACTAGCGTACGCTTACCCGCCGGCGTCTCTAAGTAATAGAAGTGTTGTCGGTACTTTCCTGTGATCCTGCACGGACCTACCCATTTCGGTTGCATCTTACCGGAACGGTTGCTATCAAAAACAAGCACCTGCTCCCCAAGTTGAAACTCCTTTTCTTTCGCACGAAGGTTGTATTGCGTCGCGTACGCCCTCTGCTGTTTAGTTGCGGTCACGTTAGCAGCTTCCGCGGCTATCTCCAACTGTTGCTTCAGTTTTCGCATATACTCCGCCGGCTTGTCTGCCACTGTCGCGGGCATTTCCTGTTCTCCCGTCTAAGCCCTCTGTAGGATCGCGAGCGGACCGACGGGTTTTCTGCCGTACATCATCCTGAACGAGGACACGCCCGTTGTGTCGTAAGGAACTTCTCTATATGCCCACAGTAGAAGTGGCACGAACTTGTCCCATTGTCGCCCCTGTTCAGATATCACATGAAATAGCATGTTTTTGAATACTCTGTTCCACCGTTCGACCGCTCAGTTGCTTTCCGGGTGGTCCGGCGTCGAAAACCGAGGGGAACAGCCGAGGCGCGTCAGGAATTCGCGGGTCAGTGCGGCGGTGAAATTGGTCCCGCAATCTGAACATACTACCTCTGGTATCCCGCTGCGGCTGAAAATTTCCAACATTGCGTCGCAGGTAGCTTTAGCTGTCAATGACTTGAGACATATGACCTTGGGCCAGCGGGTGCAGAGATCTATCATGCACAACGCGTAGCGGTGGCCGCGAGTTGTCGGCGGCTCAATTGGTCCTATGACGTCGATATTGACTTTCTGAAAGGGGTATCGGGGCCTCACGAGGGGCGCTATGGGAACTCTGTCTGTCTGCCTCCTGTCAGCCCTGATCTGGCACGCGTGACAACAATTGCAGTAGTCTCGGACGTCCTTTTCTATACCTGGCCAAAAAAACTAAATTTAATTCTCGCTTTCGTCTCACGAAACCCCAGGTGTCCGCCCCAATACGACTCATGCGCCAGGCTGAGCACATCAGCCCGCTGGGTGGTCGGCAAAACTAACTGCTTGATCGGTTGACCCAGTACCTGTTCTCGATGATACAGCAACCCGTCAATCACCAGCATTCCACCTCGCCCTTCCGCGGCGTCTTTCCATGCCCGGCCCAACGTTTCGTCACTCTTTTGTTCCTCACGCAACGCCTCGAAATCGCCCCTCTCGCCACTTGCGCCACCTTGCGACACGCAACTTGCCTCGTTCTCGACGACGTGTGGTGTTTTCTCTCTAGCGTTACGCTCTCCTTCTGTCTCCATCCGAACCGGCCCTAATTCTCCCTCCTCTACCTCCACGGCTGTAACCACCTCTTCCTCCCGGGTGCGTTCGACCTCGCTGGGCTGTAGTACGCTTCCCTGCGCTGACCGCGGATAATCCGGAGTCGGTCTACTCTGCTCTACTACTCTCCTATCTAGCTTTGCGGCCGCCTCTCGTTCGTTGGAGAAGTTTTGGGGGGATAGTGTCGTGTCCTGTTCGTTGTATTCACACTGGCTCTGCTGCAACGCGGTCCAATCGCTTGCCGAGAGCAGGCATTCACTCACGCTTAGTTTATCTGTGCCCGCACACAAGACCGGTGTGGCCTGTGAAACTTCGGCGAACACCGGTTGCCCCTGTTTCAGCGTTAGCGGGAGCTCTACTAGTTTGGCCTCGACTCGTTCACCAAATGCTGCCCGGAGGCTTACGCGGCCATGGGCCTGGATAAATTCTTCAGGAACCACGCTTTCCTGCACTACCGTAATCTCGGCGCCCGTGTCTACTATTGCATTCTAAGTTTTATCTTTGCAATTCAGAGTTACCTTCCACAAGCGGTCGGCAGGCGTTACCTTATCTAGGCAAACTCGAGCAGTGAGTTTGTCATTTCCCTCCGAAGCGCTAGGATTCGGCGCCACCCTTTCAAGATAGTGCGAGCAGTTGAGTCTGATATGAGTGTTCGATCCACACTCAAAACATCCCGTTTTCCTCGGTTGCCTACTTGAATTATACGAAACCTTCGGTCTCGTGTTCGAACCCTGACTCGGACCCGATGGGCTGCTACTCTGGTGGTCGGTCGTCTTTTCTACCCCTTTCCTGCTGGCGTTACGCGGCTGTCCTTTCTGCGCTTGCGCACTGCCGTTCGCGTCTTCAAAGATGTGCAAGAGCCTTGCAATTTCTGTGCTTTTGTACCGCGCTGCCCCCTCACGTAACCTCAAGTATTTTAATGCCTCTTCAGACAACACGGTTTTCAATTGGTGCACTACTAGTAGTTCCAAAAGCTCCGCGAAGGTGGACACGTCTCTTGACGCCACATAAAAATTTAAGTAGCTGCCCAACCTTGTTGTAAAACTTTTCCACGTCTCTGTTTTTTGTTTACGTGCCCCTGTGAGTTTCTTTCGGTATTCTAAGGGAGACAGCTTCAGTTCGTCAAGCACTACTTCCTTCACGGTCTCATAGTCCCGATGTTGGGCGGGTGTGAGCCGAGTTGATAAATACTCTATGCGCTCAGCCACGAGTGGAAAGACTATTTGTCCCCAATAACTTCGAGGCACCTCATATGCCTCCAGAGTATGCTCCACTGACTCGAACCAAATCGGAACCTCCGCGTCTGCGGGAAATTTCGGGAAAGCACCCACTAACAATTTGGCGTATTTGCGCCACTCAGTGTTGGAGCAGCGCTCAAATGTTCTGCCAGCATCACTCACGCTACCTGATGATCTTGCCGGACGTAATTTAGCGAGCTCTAACTCTAACTCCATTTGCCGGCTTCGTTCCCAAGCCATCTTAAAATCATGATCTGCTTGGTCTCATGCCGTCCAAGGGACGTCACCACTCCCATCCTCACTCACCCTATCGCCACCCTCCATCCTGCTGAATGTGGTGCTAGCCTGTTTGCCCCGCAACAACAATACAGCATTGAGAAAGGGAACTCACGTTAGCTCTGTCCCGTTGTCGTGGCGTCGCTCTGGCTTGCTGCTGCAGGCTTCTGGTCGATGCCAAACCTCGTCGTGGACGCGCCTTTTGGGTGTCGAGAACTCGTTCGAGGACCGTTTTGACCCAGTCACTCCCTCGGTGTCTCCCGGGAACACCAGGCTATCTGCAGCTTCGAGCTGCCGCAGCTACTTGCTGCAGTGTCTGTCCGTTGGTCTGATGCCGATTGGCGTCTTCATCTGTACTTCGTTTTTTCTCTCAGCCAGCTTCTTCCTTCTTCCAACTCCGTCCACAGCAAGCCAATCCTGCTCGACTGCGCCAGAAGAATCAGGTTCTCTTCTCCTTGATGTAGAAGGAACCACTTCTCCCCACTCGGCACCCGAGGCGCACCACCCGCGGTGGTGTAGCAAAGTGGGAGAAGAAACGTAGGCCGCTATCCCAATAGCGGCTATTGGCCTGCTGGTCGCTTGACCATGAAGCAGAAGCAACGCTGAAGAAGTTCTAGATGACTGAGAAAAACTTGTATTTACAGATTTTACAAAACAATGGACATCAATGTTACAAAAAAAAGAAAAGAAAAACAACTTGGAAATGAACCGACTTCTGTAGGGCGACCCTACGGGCTTCGGCGGAGCCGATGGTGCCTAACACCGCAAGCTCGGTTCAGAACCCCCGGCGGAGCCACGTGGCCTCTTCTTATCCCTTCCTGGCGCTCCGCCCTTACCACACTCTCGGCACGTAATCACTTGCTTGTCCTTCGATTGGACAGTACATTGGGTAGATTTAAAAAAACGCCACGAGGATCCCGCCTTCGTGCACGTGGGACTCATGCACTCTCCCCACACAACACAACAACCAAAACGTAAATAAAACAAAACTAGAAAAAGCATAGAGGCCAGGGCCAGCTTCGCGGCGCACAATTATCTAGACAGAGCTAGCCGTACTCGGTATGGTGGCCGTAGGGCGATTTCCCTCTACCACGTCAATTTCTTGACGACAGGGCTATAATCCTCTTGCCTCTGTGCGCCGTACGAGGAACCGCTCGCTGACCGCGCATATTTCTGCTTACGAGTTCCTTTGCCCAGATAAACGGGGACGCAGTCGAAGACATGCCTGATTCAATAATAGGCAACCCAGGCGTCGAAAGGGTGGCCGTTGCCATTTCCCGTGTCGCGAGCCCGCTTCTGAGAGTTACTGGACCAAAGCCGGACGGGCAGAAAAGGTCGTCGGTGACTTCACAGTTTTCGCAACACGCGCCGCCGATTCTGCAGGCACGCAAACAGTATGTAGCCGGGCCATTCGCCGAACCGATGCGAGGAGTCACCGCGGTGCGCAGGGTCTCGGAAGAGGCCGGTTGATGCGCCGACTGCCAGTTCCGAGAGGCAATTAGGGGGCCGTCACAATGACGTTTATGATCTCACCCCTTTTGTTGCCCCGGTTGGTTCCCTTTTCCTAGAGTTAATGGTAACTCGAAATGCTTGACCATCGCTGGCGTTGAACAAAGCAGTGTAAAATGCGGGCGCCGTGTGTCTGCGCTCGCGGCAAAACCGGTCGGTTGCGCTTTGACCGCTTGTCACTAAGGCAACGCTGGCTGCCCGTGGCTGTTATGCCCTCCCAAGCTTACACCGCAAAGCAAATAAAAGCACACAAAAATTGCCGCGCTACCGATTCTTACCGCGGTCCTACAATCTACTTATCCTTCCTGCCTTTCTTTTACCTTTCTTTCTATATTCACGCCTCGCGCTATTCCACACTTCTGCAACGCAGTAGTAACAAGCCCCGGAAACTCTCAAGTCAACCGCGGCGCGTTTCTGCTTCAAACACCCAGAGTGGATCCACTAACCTCTCTCGCCACTCGCGCTATTGCACTTTCTTGTAGAGGCGCCTTCGTCGGGGCCAAGTTTTATTTTAAAATGATCAAATACTACATGTTTGCGTACCACTACACATAAAAAACATTTTGTTCTAACAAGTAGTTTGTCTTAAACTTGTGCTGCGTTATTTACTTTTTGTAATAGTTTTTGCTCCAGCTGACTCGATGTCAGTAGCAGCCTATTGACATCATTATCCTCATTTCAAAGTTTGCGGCGGCCACGGAGGAAGGAAAGGTAAGGAGAGGGCATGCCCAGCCGGCGCAGGGCGTAAAAAATGTGGCGGAAATGACATCATGACGGCCATATTCACTAGGCACAATGGCGGCGTTGCTATGGTTACGTGTTGCGCAGGGGAGCTGATCTAGCATTGAGCGGCCGCGGCTGGCGGCGGAATGTGTGCCTCCCCAGGTCTCCTGCTGAGCCATGGCGAACAATATCTGTGCTCTCCACCGCGTTATTGGTTACGCAGTGTTCTCCTGGCTGTTACATTACTCTTAGCAACGTTTACAAATCCCTTTGTCCATCACGGGGTTTCAACAGTGCGTAGAACAAGTGCATATCCATGTGTCGTGCGGCGGATGACGCGGATGAAGCAGTTAGTGTTCAGCGAAATTGCGTTGGGCACCATGACGAAGCTGAATGACGACGAACGCCTTGCAGGTCAGTGACGGTTGAGCAGTGCTCCTGCTTGTGACAACGGACGACGCTGTTGAGCCCAGCAAGATGCCGTGAGGACCATGTGCACATACGTAGTTTTGTGTTGTGTGTGTACAGTAACAACTTGCATGTGCGCATTAAAACACCTTTTCTGTTCCGCTTGGTACACTCTCCACCAGCATTGCATGTAATCTCCACCTAACAGCAACCACGTTCAACTGTCACTAGCACCGTGCTCAAAGTCACCACGGTCGCAGAATGCTGACTCCGGTGAGTTTCACGCGAAACACGGACACAGTGGCAGGACGCTGCGTCGGCCGCGTGGCGGAATGCAACCGTAGAAGTCGCACGACCGATCGTGTTGTCTGTACAGTTGCTGAATTAATGACGTGAAAGCACTCGCCATTTTCAGTGCATCTAGCGCGCGTTATCTCGTAGTTGCTTCGTTGTCGGCGAGTTGTTACTCCCTGTTATTACTCGGACGAAGCGATTTCGCTGAAGGTGTCCCGCTTGCTCAGAGTGATGAGCCCAGTTCCATTAGTTTCAGATCGTCACGACACACGCGCTGCGCAGCCCACGTGCTTTCCGAGCCGGAGAGGGAGTCGCGCCTTCTGCTTCGCATTAATATGTAAACAAGAGAGGAGAAATTGCCTAGTCAATATGGCCGACTTCCGGCTTCATTGCGGCTTCACAACGAGTGACGTCAGGGCCTCTCCTTACCTTTCCTTCCTCCGTGGCGGCGGCCAACGGTTGCGACGGCAGGTAAAGGCTTGCGGTACGTTCGGAGGTGTCTCAGACTGTTTCGTTTCGCTGTAAATATTTCGAGCCTCTGCCAACCGACACATTCTTTCTCATTCTGCTTATTTTGACTCGTTCAAATGCTTTGTCGAAGGGAATTCGAGTGACTTTCGGGGAACGAAGCGACCATTGAAGCTTTCATTGGATGAACACCAGTTGCATGCCCGGGGCGGTGACTAGAAACCACTTCAGTTTTTTAAAGATGGTTGCTTACGGGGCTAGTTGGTTCGTTTAAACATATGTAGTTGTTTTTTTTTTGCCAATGACTGCGTAGGCGTCACACGGTGGCAGCGCATTGCAGTATTAAATTTTAAAATTGTTGAACGTCTCAATCTGTAAACGCAAAAACGTGCGTTACTTGCGGCGTGCATGACTTCACGTGGGAACGAGTCGCTGACTCAATAGTTAATTCTGAAATTCTGTCATCAGGTAACACCAACCAGGCCGTTGCGATAAAAGAAGGCAAATAAATCAATATCGCCTCACATGCGTTTTCTTAGCTAGCACATATATTAGTGGAAAAAACCTACTAGTTAATAGTTTACTGCAGTCGCCTTTGAGAAACATCACATAATTATGGGTCTGGTTTTGCTATAGTGTGATAAAGGAAGCGTCACATAAATCCTAAGTACTTCTTTTTCTGCCACAGCCTCCTGGCCCACCTGACTTGGAAGCAAATGTTTACAATTGCCAAGGAACCTGCTACGTGACATGCCTTAAGAAGAAGAAGCCCTGAGTGATATACGTGTTATGAGGTGCCTTTACTTATAACTAAATTACTGCTGTTTACTAATTAACTGAGTTTATTTGTTTACTTCGGAAAATTTCATGCATTGATTATGCATTGATTTCATGCATTGATATCTAGTAATGTTACTTGTTTTTCCAGACTGCCATGCAACGACAGGATGACTACCCCCAAATGTCCGCTCTGCAAGCACGTTGAAACATCTGAATGTCCACTACAACAGGTCATCTAACCTCACACATGTAATGCTGTATTTGTGAATAATTTACCGCTCATATCGTAGAGAGGTGCTTTAGATTGGCTAAAAGCATTGCCTGCCTACCGTAGCATGGAATCTACACTTCAATAATGTTGAAACTGTAACACTATTAGTTAGATTGTGTGGCACTGCTGAGCTCAACAACACACTGTTTGATCCCAGCCACTGTAGCCATATTTCAATGTGGGTGAAACGCTAAGACGTTTGTGTGCTTAAGGGTTTATTTGATTCGCCTGCACCACACGATCGATTTTACAAAGTTCTGCACCTCGCCATTAATTTCAGTGGCGCAGCAGTGGCATCTTCTAAATCGTGCCATTCATTTCAAAAAGCGCAGAACAGGTACAGCACCAAAACTAGTTCATGACTTTCCCGTACCTTCTGCCCTGATGGCGCTGGTTTGGGGCCAGCGCACGCACAGCTTAACAAACAACATAACATTCGACGTAGGTACTGCACATACCTCTGCAAATGCGGCGTGTTTTGCCAAGATGTTTGCAGCCCCTTAAAGTAAGCGAACAAAAATAAGGATTTCACCTTGTCGGCACCTTGTCATTCACTTGTGATGCCGCACCACTGAACTCCTGCCGCACAAGTTCTGAACTTCTCGTGCACAGCTCTGAACCAGTTTGGATTGGTGCAGGTGAACTAAACTGACCCTTAAAAGATGTAAGCTTGGAAATGTGAAAAGTATGTTAACATAAGGGGTCAAAGCAAATGTTTCGACAAGCAGTCTTGTCTTCTGTGAAGCTACAGTGTCATTTGTTTGAACCCATGGAAGACAGAATCAATCTAAATTTGCCCACTACTGAAACATACATGATCTTCACTTATCTACAGCCACACTGCAAGATATATAGTATGTACTTCCTAACCTCTAAAAGTAGCAAGGAGAAAACAACTTCATTTTCAAGCACAGGTATACTGAAAAAGTAAACATAATAACAAGTGCGTAATAAATGTGACTATTGATCTAGTATTCGGACAGATTCACATCATGTACCACCAATTGATTTCAGGAGTGCTTTCAGGAGAGCACTCAAGTTCTATGGATATGTCTATGCAAAAAAAGGGATTGTGCTCCGGCCTGAGCAGATAGTGTGGTGTAAGAGTACCGAAAAAGTTGTACAGACAAAAAAATTGTACAATGCATACCTGAAGCTTATTTTCTTTGAATTAGGCCTTTTCGATGGTTAGGCACACACCTCATAAGTGTCCCTTTAGCATACATGTTTGCTGCATACTCAGCAGATTGGTCATTACCCGCGACAAGAAATTCTAGCTGTGGGAGCTGTATATCTTAACTCTAACAATAAATGTAGAAAGCCTGAAATGTTTTCAGGCCCATACCCTAAATACATGATACCTATAATATGGGTTCACGGCTGAGTATTAAAACTAATGCCGACCCTCTCGACACGACGCGACGTTGCGGAATTGTTAAGTACTTAATGTAGCATTGCAGAGCGCGAATTATTCAGAAATGCACGCATCCGCAATTGCTTTTTTAACAAATTTAGCAAAACCACATTGCTCTAACTGCGCGAGCTATCTATCCGCAATGTGCAAGTTTCCTTCTCGATTTTACATCATGCATTCGCTTCAAGATCAACCCTACGGGGCAAGCGCCGCACCTGACGGCAGAATTGGACCCTTGTTCTGAAGCCACGCTATGAAAACTCGAGCGCCGCAACACAATGAGAGCGACGTTCATTCAGCAATTTCGATGTTCAGTTATATGCATATGCTTGTTAGCTTTCAAGAGTCTTTACACATGGGTTGAAAGCTTTCGATATGTATGAGTTACATTTTTTGTTCAGGCCCGACCGTATACATTGAATGTACCGGATTGGACACTCGCAATAAACGATGCATACCTTACCTGATTGACGTTGTTTTTGTCAGTCGAGGCCAGCTAGGTCCCCTGGCGATAATTACAGACGCAAAACGCGAACGCGATTGGGCAACGAAAAAAAAAAACGAAGGAAGCGAGCACCGCGAACCAGCCGCAGGTCCCCCCCCCCCCCCCTCCACCTGCAGCAAAAAAAAATGCGTCTGCTTATTGATGATGATAGTAATACTAGCGCCATCTCGCCTCGCGGTATTGCAGTTCAGTACGCCGCCGCTACGTATTTGTATGTTATTTTGATACAACAGCCCAAAGGTACAGTTTCCGTTCTCTAAGCTGGTAGGTGTTCTGTGGTATTACATATGTTAGGGAGACTTCTCCCACTACGCCACACTCATAGCGTTTTTTTTTTCCGGAGCAGTTTTATGGTTTGCCTTGGCTATGTGGTAAATCCTGTGTGCCACGAAGAATACCTGGGTTCTTTTCTCATCCGAGCTTACGTTTCTAAATAGGCATAGTTATTTTTGAATTCTTCTCAACATTTCGCTCATTGTACACGCTGACAACTAATGACGCCTGCACCAACGCGAACACCAAAAGTTCTGCGTAAAGAGCTCTTTAAAGCGCATTTTCTCCACTTTTTTTGCCTATTTCGCCAGCTGTGCTTCCCTACGAGCTTAGTCGCATAGCAGGCAGGGCTGTCTGCTATGTTACTATGTAATTTAATTTTAAACAGATGTTTACTCCTACCGTAACCTTATCTCGCTAATCTTTTCTTCTGTAATATAATAAAGCAGGATTGTCCTTTTGTCATTTTACATACGTTTTCAAATACTGCAGCAACTTAACCTATACGCTATCTCCACTTACCTGCTTTGTTATTATTTAAACTGGTATTTTAATGTATGCGCTCTACAAGCCACATGCTAATAGTTCTCCACTTCTCTGATTGAGCCACATTATCAATAGAATTTTCTGTCGCAGCACCACCAGAGCGAGCACGAGCGTTCGAATAACCTCGCTCGCACGCGCACTCGTTCGATCGGCCACGCAGTGCGCCTGCTCTTAGATCCAGCCGTGAAAGTTCCTCGGCAGCAGCCAGCTTCAGCGATGCGGTGCAGTCAACCATGTCGCTCTGTCTCAACCTTCACCAGCGTGACGCTGCTACTTTCGTTCGAGGTGGCCTGTTCCCGGTCGCTGCAGGCTCGTTGTTCTTCCCTGCGCTGCGAAGGGATTCTTCGGCAACACATCGCCAAAACAGCTCAAGTTCATCGGAGTTGACAGGTACTGTGTTGCAAAGTTTGCTTGTGGGATAATATTCAAGGTAATATATGATCGCTAAGGTGCACCCAAGAATACCAGTACCTATTGAGCACTCGCTAGTGATGCGGTAGCTTAGGTCCACGAAAGCCCCTAGAGTACCGTAATTGAAAAGCTGGCTCTGCATGCATGCTTTGCGGAACAATGTACTGTGTGTTTCTTTAAACGTTAGGTTTATGGCCTTTAAATTATGACCCAGTTCGCATTTTAGACGGTATTGTTTTCAGTGTTGCTAGGCAGGCTTTTACTGAAAGCGATAAACACGAATACGAGTACAAGATAGGCGTCACTGCGGTTTCCAATACGTTTGTAGGGCGGTATTTTAGGCTTCGTTATTCCGACATTTGATGAATACTCGAAAGCTGCTATATCAAATCAATGTATTTTTGCTTTGCAATGGCTGCACTCAAACGCTAATAACTGTAGAAGTCGAACGACCAAGGAAACGACCATATGATTATGAGAGACTGCGTAGCCGAGATATTCGGAAATTTTGAGTTATTAGCTTTCTTTACTATGCACCAAAGTCAAAGCACGCGGGCCGCAAGATTTTTGGCGTCAAGCACTTTCGCCGCCGTCGAAAATGCGGTGGTCGCGTCCGAGATTCGATCACACGACCTGTGGGCCAGTAGCCGAGTGCCTTATTTACTAGATTGCCATGGCCGGTAGCCTTCGAGCGCTGCCAATTATGTTATTCTAGCGCGTTCGTGGTTGTGCAGGTTACTAGGTTCTAACAGCTTCACTTGCAATGAAACAATTGCTATCGAATTGCATTTCCTTGTTACTGCCGCGATCAACACCACAGCGTAGAGAATATTTAGTAATGACAAAACGTACTCGGTTTTAAGAACCATTCTACCCGTCTATACAATTTCTTGCTTCATAATGGTTAGCAGCGGTATTGCCAAAATTATTTTGGGCTTCATAATTACAATGTCATTGATCGTTAGGCTAGACTTGTATGGAGCACAGCATTATCGATTTCATTGAAGGAGTAATAAAAAACACTGGTGATGGTATATTTTTTTTTTAAGAATCGAGACATAAATAACTAGAAATCAATGGCGAGCTTGCATATTAATAACAAGGGTGTATAAAATTTATCTAGAATACCTCACCCGCAAATAGGCTAAACGACACTAAGCGTAGTTTAATAACATAACTCTGAATGATGGCACTTCACAACCAGCTTCAGCACGGCATCTTTCACGTTTCCAGTGATTGTTGTCGCTTGTAATAAAATATATTAGAAAGATTTGTGCTGGTCCCAAGGTGATATAGTTCGTCAGCCACAAGTCTCTCCTGGGCTGATCCTATCAGCCATAAAATTGTCTTAAGCGCCCTTGTATACGTGTATTGTATAACAAAACGATCACGCCGTTAGCGACTTTGTTTTCCACGTTGCCAGCACGAGGAGTTCACATCCTGGCTTCCTCGCAGCCCTGCACCGAGGCGTCCGGACGTCGCTTGGTTTGGAGACGGCAGCATTGTGCGCCAAAACTGTCTTCTTGATGAAGGTGCCACAGCGTAGAGACACAGCCATAGTGGAGAACGCACACACTGTTGCGTGGACGGAGGAAGCGCCGTCTCTCGGTATGACCGCTGACCATAAACCTGTCCAAGACCACGAAGGAGCCCCAGCTCCGAGAACATGATGAAGGCACAGAGAAGCCGAGATGTGCCCCATTTAAGAGTCGAACGGTGGGAGTGCAACGAACGTTGGCGGCTACTTGGTTGTCTGAGCTCCTTGGCTAAGGCACGTTGGCTTTCTCACCACGTGCTCGTGTGTCGGTGTTGCTGCGATCTTTTCTGCGAGTGACAATTTATGAATTATTAATTATGGATGGACGCCAATTTAAGCAAATATTCGTCTTTGTTGTGTTTAGCGACTAAAGGTCGCGCTAATTTCGTATTTCAGCTTATTTAACCACGCGTGTAACTCAAATATTTATGGATATAAATATCAACTTGTTCGGTGTTCTTTGTCTTCTGTGTATTAATACCATTACGACATTTAGTGTAATAATAATAATAATAATAATAATAATAATAATAATAATAATAATAATAATAATAATAATAATAATAATAATAATAATAATAATAAGAATAATAATAATAATAATAATAATAATAATAATAATAATAATATAATAATAATAAATTATGTTATGATATTATTGATATTATTATTATTATTACTATATTTTCACGATAATTTTCATTATTGATTTTGAGATCTTGCCAGCAAGAAAAACAAGCAAAGTGCTGGATTAGGAAGAATATTCGCACACATTCGGAATATCTATATTGCGAACGTGCAAAAAGAAAAGTGTACAAAAATATTACTTGCTACCGGAGGAACTCAACCTGCGGTTTTTAAAGACGCTTCCAATGCTCTGCGACTGAGCTACGGCGACGGTCATCACCTAAGGTGATAATTTTATATTGAAGGGTGCAGCCATTTTTGACTGATATGAAATTGTCTTGCCTGTTTCCTATCTCGTAAAATGATAATAACGTGGTCATGCAACGCTGAACGTACCGGTCCAAGCGTTCTATAGCGCGTGAGTTCACCGCCACACTGTTTATTTGATACGTATGTAACACGGCAGCGTTATCTGTTCAAGAAGGAGGTGCTTGAACGCACCCAGAAAGTGACGCGTTGGGTAAATGAAACACCTCATCAATTTACGTGTGGAGGTTACAAGTTCGGTCCCAGCTAATGGCAAGGCCAAGCCTTTTTCCACTTCTCTTTTTTCACATTCACAATAACACCCCCACTACTTTTCTTGGCATCCTTGTACAGTAGTGGTTGAGACAAGTTTGTCTTCGAAGGAAAATGAGCCCTTAAATTTACAACCCCATCCTTCCTACCAATAAGTTGGTTTCATCATCACGTGCTTCCTTCAGTCTTAAATGTCCTTTAGCAGAAATATATATTAAGTTTTTTTTCTAAAATCGACTTGATGTCTAGCTTTGGGAAAAGTGTGGTTTCAAAAATTTAACGATAATGCTTGAGAGCAGAACAGAGAGTACAAAAAATGGAGGATAATAACGAAAAAAAATGAGAAAAAATTCACCGTGGAAATTAGTCACGAGGCGGGATTCCGACCCGCGTTCTATCTTTCAGAAGGCGTGCACTAAAAGCCTTTGGTTATCCAGGCGCGCCCGCAGAGCATAAAGAAAGTGAGGAGGAGAAAACGAGAACGGGTGAGAGGAACGGGGAAAGGAGGAGAGAGGAAAACACTGCTCAAAGACTGAGATAGAGATAAGGATAATAAAATGCAGGGAAAAATAGTGAGTGAGCATCAATGAAAGATAGAGAAGCAGCCAAGGCCACCGACAGAGTCATCTGCCGCAAGCATACCACGGCGCCGTGCTTGACCTGTCGACGGTCGGCGAGTGCCAACGGCGATGGCCTCGTACTTAGATTTGCCAAGATCCACGCGGCCAAGAGAAGCGGCTTTCAGCTCTCCATAGTAGAGTACCAAGTACTCTAAATCGTTAACAACTTTTTCTAAACAAATCATTTTAGGAGCGAAGCTCCCTAAAGAGTGGGCTGAGCATCCCGTCGTAATCGTATGTAGCCACCTCTCGTTAGTTGTTGAAGCAGCCGTAGATGACTGTACTTGTACATATAACGAAATGTATATATGCTGAAAAATGCAAATGGCATGATACTAAAGGACGTTACTTGTAATATGAGAAATAATAAAATTACAGCATACCTATAATGTGAGTGATGATGAGTGGGGCGAAGCGTCCATTAAGTCCATCCGCGCTTCCGTCCGTCCGTTAGTTCTTGCTTCGGTCCATTCATGCGTTCATCCGTCTGTCCGTGCATCCGTTCATTCGTGCATCCGTCCATGCGTGAATCCATTCGTGCGTCCATCGATCTTCTGCTGCGTCTATTCATGCGTCCATCTGTGCGTCCATCCATCCGTCCCTGCGTTCGTCAATGCGTTCATCTGTTGTTCTGTGCGTCCGTCCCGGCGTTCGTCAATGTGCCCATTCGTTTATCTGTGCGTGCATCCGACCATCCATGCGTCGGTTCATGCGTCCGTCTGTCCCTCCGATTTTTCGTGCGTCCAACCGTGCGTCCATCCGTTCATCTATGCACCCATCCTTGCGTTTGTCGATGCGTCCATTGATCCTTCCGTGCGTCAAACAGACAGACAGACGACGGACGAACGTGGCCATCGGATGATGCACTGTTTACCGATAAAATGTTTGACACATGCTAGGTGGCGGCGGCTCGTGCTCGAAGACGGAACTTTAATGTTCGAGCACGCGAGAAAATATGAATGACGTCACACGAAGGCATTGGCGATCGCATGTTTGTCAGCGACGCCGTATCTAGGGGCACAGTGTAGTAAAATTAAAGCCCGTCTAGGCGAGCACACGCGTTCTGAAGGTTGACAGATGACCAAGGCTGCAAAGCGGCGTGCGTGCAAGGCGGCGGCGGCTCGTTCTCGAAGACAGAACCCTGATCTATGAGCGCGCGAGGAAGAAGCGTGCTGTGAAGCTGCGCGGCGGCGCCGACAAGACCCTTCGTTCGAGAACGGGAGGCCGAAGCGGCGCGGCAGCGTCTTGTGGGCCCAGCTTCGCTCCACGCTCCATCATTCACCCCGTGGATAGGCTGTCCTTTTTTCTACAATAGCATGTTTGATATTGCTTTGCTACGTGTTTCTCATCTCAGAACGTTAGCAGATGGGTAAACATTGGTTCAACTATTTATATCACTTTGTTCTGTAGTAATATAATGTCTGGTATAAATATTATCATTAGGTTTGGCCTGCTGATTGGGCTCTTTCATTAAGGAGAGTAGGTTTGCCTCATATGAAAACTGCGTTCGTTCAGCGAGTTCTGTGTTACATATACTTAAGAACTCTGCTAACGCGACACCTATAAAGAGGTCGTTTCACAAAAACTCTCTCACCGGCGTTGGTGTCGCTGTCATTGTTTGTGAGTGAAAAATCATCTTGTACGTGACTGAAGAATAAAGCTGCAAATAAAATATCACAAATTTCCGGGTTCGAGTGAAGTTTGAGCCCTGCTAACTTGCGCGAAATAGCGGCTGTTCTAGCACACAGTGACGTGACCACTTGTTTTTGTGCTTTACAAACACATGCTTTCTGCATATTTGCTTCGCAATAAAATTGAAATATTGCAGTAATAATGCTTGGTACAAGCGCGCATTGCCATCGGCTGTTTAAATATTGATTATTATAATTACTTCATTATTTAAGTCGAGTCACCTGCTACAAAAAGTACATTCATTACCGACACTATTCCCGTAATGCCACGTAGTGGGCGCATGGCAATTTCGAAAAGATTTCCGACACATTGCGTTCTAAGTACGCACCAGAGAAGGGTTATCACTATCGCGTACAACTCCTGAAGGTGAAGCCTAAGGGTGTTCAGTTTGGTTGTGGTGTTTGTTCCTTAGGTGTTTTGTGGTTAAGGAAGCTTACATTCTTTATTAGAGAACGGGAGGAGCGAAGATCAAAGATGCGGAGACTGGAGGAGCGGGAGGGGTGACAGGACACACAATAAATCACGCGCGCCAATCATCTACTAATTTTGAAGTTGGCCAATGTTTATATGTGGGGTTTAACGTCCCAACACCATCAAATGATTATGAGAGAAGCCGTAGTGGAGGGCTCCGGAAATCGACCTCCTGAGGTTGCTTAACGTGCACCTAAATCTGAGCACACCGGCCTACAACATTTCCGCTTCCATCGAAACTCAGTCGCCGCAGCGGATTTGATCGCGCGACCTGCGGCTTAGCAGCCGAGTGCCTTAGCCACTAGACCCCCGCGGCTGGGCAAGTTGGCCAATGTGCCAAGCTGCTAGAGCTCTCGAGGGTGTCCCTTGTAAAGCCTACAAATCGGGATGCAGAAAAACAGCGTTGTTCTTTATGTAATAATGTAGGGTAGAACAGTGTAGAGAGGTGTTTCGTGTAAGCCATGAATGAAGAGTGGCACATACGCAGGGGATATTCAACTTCATTCAGCGAGGGTCTGTCATTTTTAATTGTATGACAGGTAGTGTCTGCGTTGCAAGTACATTGTTAATGAATGTGTCTGGGATCGGCTGAGTGTGAGGTTCCAAAAGTCTATCCCGGTTTCTATACGCGAGAAAGCGCTGAAGGCTTGTCATTTCAATGTAAGAGCTTTGTGACAAAGTTGCGTAAGGTTGGCTACCGATATTGGGTGGTGTACGCAAGAGAGGTGTGACATGGTAAGGTAGAACTCCAATATTTCTGGTGGCATGACTGTGTGCCACCTCGTTATCTACCCTCTGGATCTCTGCGTCCCCCGTAGTCCAGGCAGCTGTATTGTCAACGCGAATCTGCTGTTTGTGCAGGAGGAGTTTCAGGATGCGGAAAGCTGTCACATCTTTTGTATTCAGATTCACTATGTCCTTTATTCCGTTAAATGATTCTGTGTAAATAGTTGATGGTGCTACGTTATCTGTATCCTGTATGGTGCGAAAGTTTCCTGACGCCTCTTCGTGCGCTTGGTGCTTTATAAATCAAGGCACACGATGTCGCTAGGGGACAGCGCCATAAAATTAGACAAAAATCATGGTTCGAGGCGGAATCAAACTGAGGTATTCCACTGGGCACTTAATTAGTTTCACTAAAAGGAACACCGATGCTCGATACCAATCAGGAAAAAAAGAATATATACAGTTGTCATCTTGGGCAACCAGCCACGTCAAGAGAATAAATATCGGGCTATAGTAGGTTGGAATCGCACCTGGTGTACCATATTGTCTATTGTGTAAGGATGTGTCACGAGTTTGTAGTTGTGCTCGGCCGACCCATTTCATAGGGCTACTGAATAATGGACCATCTACCATTCAAAGCCATTACCATTCCCATCAGCATCCCATTACTATCACCATTACCATCACCATTCAAAGCATGCCTGTTCGAATGTCACCTTTGAGTGTCCAGTCGAAGGTACGCCACACCACAGGGTAGAATTCTTCTTAGAGTTCTCATAGCGCCCTCTAAAAGGACGCTGTCAGTTTTGACAGAAAATATGTTAGGGTAGCCATAGTTTGTGAGTCCTATTTCGTGGGGCTCATCAAATACGTGCTACAAACATTTATAAGTTGCCCTGCCGCGGTAGTCGAGTGGCTAAGGTATTCAGCCGCTGACCCGCAGGTCGCGGGATAAAATTCTGCCTTGGGCGGCTGCCCTTTCGATGGAGGCGAAAATGCTGTAGGCCCATGTGCTCAAATTTTGGTGCAGGTTAAAGAACACCAAGTGATCAAAATTTTCAACCTCTCCACTAAGGCGTCCATCATAATCTTATGGTGAGTTTGGGATGTTAAACTCCGCGTAATAGTCAGTCAAAATATATAAGTAACCTACTCACAAAGGCTTAACGAAAGATGAAGATGGCAACAGCTAGCCCAGAAGCGGATATGTGCCGCAGACAGGTGATCATTCTATTAAGAAACTATCATCATCATAGACGAGTAAGCGCCGCAGCAAGAAGGTACATCCCACTGCTTACCACTGGTCCACTGGAAAGGAAGAAGGCAATAGTTAGCCCAACACTAAGAAGCGGAAAAGCCACCGGCAGCTGCGAGAAGACTTCGAATGGAGAAAAGATCTAGGGCAACAATGATTTGCTCGTAGATCTTTGAGATGAGCAAGCGCTAGTTTTGAGCGTGAGTTTCTGTCTCTAGAGTTTGACTGTGCGTGTCTTGTCTGTTATTGTCCATATTTTAACTACGCTCTGTTTGCCCTAAGAATCAACATAGAAAAACCTAATCGATACATAGCTCTCGCCTCAGGCGAACTTAGAAGGAACCATGACTACAGAAACAAAGCCTACAAACAACCAAGCAACCTTGATTGAGATTCGTCCAGTTAAGTAGTTGCAAGTTGTACGCAGTTTAATGTAGCGCCTTCGCCATTTTTAGGGGGAAAGCTCCTTAAAAGCCAACTTCGGATATTTTTGACCAAGTCAAGGTTATGGTGTTTCTATGTTGCTCGGGCACTCTTCTCACGAGTCCAAAAGTTGAAACGCTCAGGAAATTTGAAAATAACTTTGATTAAGCAAACTTGTGCAATACCGAAACCGAAACTCAACCAAGCGACCTGTCTGCGTATGACGTACTATTAGAGCTGTAGGCCGTATACTGTTTTCGCGAGTGCGGAGTAAAAACTGTGAAAGCCAGTCCAGCGAAGCACCGGCAAAATACCACAGAGGAAAGAAGAAAGCATTTTCGTGCTATACCCATACCAAACACCGCCACTGTCGCCTTGTGAAAAAAACAATGAACGCTCTAGCGGTTAAAGTAGCGATGCCATCGCCTGCGTCACTTCCGCTGACATGCCACACATGATGTCACACAGACAGTGTTGCCAATAATTCTTGCAAGGGAGTTGAACTTTCCGAGGCAATCTTTAAAATTCATTTGCGAACGATCAGTGCATCACTCAAACCTGTGATTTGCCATAAAGGGCTAAAATGGGCAAAAGATCATACCCAGAGAATTTCACTGAGGTTCATTGACCTCGAAAAAATTGCCAGAGATAGCCTTTAAGGCATGAGTCTGTCCATACCTTGTATGTATGTTGTAGTACGCAGCCAGTGGTGCGCGTAACCACTCTAGAGCGGAAAAGTGCCACAGGTGATGCGAGATGGGAGATGAAAGTATTTTAAAACGACAAGCCTGTAGCGCTTTCTCGGGTGAATAAACCGCGAAAGACTTTCAAAACTTTGCTCTCAGCCGATCCAAGACATGTCACTAGATGGACGCACAGACGGACGGACAGACAGCCTAGGAGATATGGACGGACGGATGAATAGGCGCGCGGACGTACGGTCGAATGGATGCACGATCAAACAAGTGGATGTATGGACTCACGGGACGGATGCACGGATAGAGAGATTGACGCATGGATGGACAAACGGTTGGTCACGCGGACGGACGGAAGCAACAACGAACAAACTAACGGAAGCACGTACGGGCTGAGAGACGCTTCGCCCCACTCATCATCATTGCCTCTAATTGTATGCTCTGATTATTTTAGGAGCGAAGCTCCACATGGTCGGGCCATGCCCGTCATTGTTCTTCAATGGTAATGACGCTCATGAAAAACACGTGCGTTCAAGAGCACTCTTTCTTTTTCTTCCATCACGACATAGCAAACATACCAGTAATGAACAGTAAACATTATATACTATCGTACACTGCTTCGTTCCTAATTCACATGCGTGAGTCAATAACGCCACGGTTGATTTGCGGTAACATCAAAAGATGACGCTGCTTCACCCGCTAATCAACAGTCACTTCATAAATATGGTATGATATTTTTTGGTGTGTGACACAGAAGGATGTTACAATAATACCAGCGGTTTTTGTTGTGAACTAAATTGCTGGCTTATAGATTGCTCTGGCCGCTAAAGAAACGTTCTTACACAGAAAAGTAATGCAGAGAAATATCACTGTCGCATCCACAACGTCAACGATGTCGGAGGAGCTTGCTCGGAAGTGCAAGAGGGCGTGTCTTGTCGAGACCGTTGCTGTAGGAAGACTTGTTAACAAGTGGACGCACGATGTGTACGTCAAAGCCAGCTTTCTTGGGTATGTTCCGGGGCCGGCATTGCAGTGCTGGCTACGTCGATTGGCATGTTAACCACCTGCCCGTTTTTTTCATACTGGCCGTCACCGTGAGTCAAATTCCTAACGTTCTTAAATGGCAGACGTGAAGCTATCAGGTGTTTTCCAAAGCGGTTCAGAACAAGCAGGTGAGCGGGCTTGGGAGGATATCGGTACCCGTGCGTAATATTATTCGTGGGAAGTTTGTAACTAGGTCACGTGCCTGCGATGCCACGAGAATGAAGTGCACGTATTCACGAGGAGGCGAAGATGCGAGCCATCGAAAACTGAATTCTTGGATGATGGCACGTCATCTATAGTTAGCATTGTTGAAATCACCAAAGAGGCGACTAGTGTGGCGATCTAAAGGGGCGACCAGGGAAGTGTGCGCTTGTAACACTAGTGTCAACGCCGGTGGCCAACGAACAAGTAGTGAGTATAAGAAACTAGCCGAACAAGCTTTTGAAAACTGTGTATCACTAGCTCTTCCTTCGTTGCCGTTATGTTCTATTTCTGGAATTTCTTGATACTATTTTCGCTTATCTCTAATTATTCCTACATATTTCTAAATATTTTCATGCACTTTTCATGCGTTTCTTTTGTTATGTCTATTGACAATGTGATGCCTAACTATCGAACCAATGACCCGTTGTTTGTTTATTTCCTCGCTGGGGGTATGAGCCGTGGTTATCGACATCGAGAGAACCGACATTCTTATGGGGCCAGCGTTTTGAGAGGCACGCTTCCTCGCAGTGCCATTCAAAACGCGCTTTCTGTTAGTGCGGGCCACAACATGGAGCCGGTCAAAGCAGCATGGCTGCTCTAGGGCCTGTCTAAGGAAGGACCCGCCAACTTTGGCGCAGCCTAGTACGTACGGTGCGGCCAGGCTCCCTGTGGTGCCCCATCACCAGCTGCATCAGGATGTCGCTGCGACTTGGTTGGCTCTGTTCTTGTTTTTAACGCCTGCCTTATGTTTCTTCGCTGGACGTGATGGTGACTATGCAGCTGCACATCGTCAACCAGGCTCTCGATCGCACAATACTTTGATTAGAGCGTACCTCTAATCAAATGAGCTTTACCTTGATGGATGAGCTTTACCTTGATGGTAAAAGGAAAACTACCGAAGGTACCAGAATATAGTTAGCGCTTGCAGTGATAGCCCATGAAGGTTTATCGCCCAATCTAGTGAGTCCATACAGTTTTATGAGAATATTACCTCAGGCTCGTGATGTGTTAGCAAAGTCGTATATTATCCGTCCTGGTGGAGCAGTTGATATGTTGTTCGGCAGGAAACCCACAGCTCGAGGGCTCTGTTCCGGGCATGGTGGTCGCGTTTCAATGGAGGTGCCCTACTAGAGGACCATGTACTGTGCTATGTTTGTGCAGGTGAAAGGATACCAGATCATCAAATTTTCTTGAGCTTTTGTTAACAGCGTTTGTTAGTGTTAGGGCGTAAAACCCCAGCTAATAATAATACTTATAATATTATTGATATATTAAATTTTACATCAAATGCATGAAAAGACAGTGATATACGTTACACGGGGGATAAGATCTCTCTTGAGCAGTACATCACAGAGAGCTTCTTCGCGTGTGCACGCTTTTTGCGTCGTTTCTTCTCTATCACTAATTAGTATCGCCCTTATCTAAAAGCTTCGCTGTTCCATACCAGCTTCAGAAGTCACCTTGACTTTTATAAACGGAGCCTCTCTGAATGTAAGCACCTTCTACACAACAAACCAAAATTAAAATCATGCAGTGCTTCAAGCTAAAGTATTCTTTTTTGTGGGCGACCTTCATGCTGGCATGGTAATTGCTTGTGGATTAGTGTTCCGCGGCTGTGCAAGCTTGTTGTATGAGCAAAAAACAGATCATTCCTCTTTTGGTAGGTAACATTTATTTTGCTCTTGTATGTAGGTTAGCGACTCCGTATATAAAGTCATTTTTAATCGACTAAAGCAGTTTTATGATGCTCGTTGACATGGGCAGTTTGGCCTCTGTAGCTTCCTTGCTCGCACCCGTTTTTCTGCAGCACAAACAACTACACTAATAGCTTGTTTTCCAGCAATATTTTCTGAAAAAGTTGGTCGAATAATGTGCACTTTGTATTAAATGCAATACATCCACTGATAAAAAAATCTCTGTGAAACGTTTGTACACTTTTTGCGGTTTTTTCAACAAGTAAGAAAGACCGTAGTTTTCTGTTTCGTCCTCGACCTATGAGCGACCCCTAGTAAAAACTCTGGTCCTTCAGATGTGCAGTGTCAGTGCCAACAACACCAGCGTATGCCGGACAGAACAATGGTTATTGATCACATCCTCATAGGCTGTTTTAGCTGCTGTGCTGTAGCAAGCCATGGGTTCTCTTTTGGTAACAATGTTGACTTTGACAGGCGGCTTTCCATGAAAATTCTATTTGTCAAGTTTGATCGGTTCAGCCCATACTCTATTTTTCTTGCTGTAGCTTCACCGGATCATCACATTCCTTTATGTGTTCATGTCAAATATTACATGGTCTGAAAGCATAACCACTTTTTGTACTGTGTAACGAACCTGGTTTAAGACCGTGGGATCCAAGATTCCAAGTCTTTCGAACAAGCTGGTTTTATCTTTTTAATGTAAATGTTTCACACATTAGCTACTATATACCAAGTGCACTTACGTGGAAGGAGATACCCTCGTTACGTCGGGGTTCAAATGCTTGAGACGTTAGAGGTAAAAGGTCCGGTGTCCTAACATATAGTTCAAAATGAGTGCATGATTGTCAAGGTTAAGGCTTCCCTTACGTAGCAGCAAAAATAACATATATACTCAGTGAATAAGGCTATACTTCGATCCCGTCAAGCTTCCTACTCATCGAACCCCAAAACATCACACTTGAGCGTGAACTCCATTTTGCGGTGCTTGAATGTTGGCTCAATGACAAAGCAGGTAAGCTTAACGAGTTGTTTATTTGGCAGTCGTACGCAGTTAGCGTTCCAACTAAAGTATCTTCGTGGTGCCCAACTTGGAATATGAACAAAAAAACGTGAGTTGAATGAAACTTGTACCCGAAACATTCCACAAAGCATAGCTTGCCATTGTACTCTAGTTGTGTGAAAACCTCTTTCCTACGGGTGTTATGTCTTGTTGCTAAACGGCTACTCGGTCAAACCTTGGTTCAACACAACTCGGGTGCGCTGTTATATGAGCGCAGTGGTATCGTACCACCCGAAAACAAGTTTACGTTGCCACGTTGTTACCACATTATCACCACTGTTTTAACATTATTCAGCGCTAAATTGAAGTATACTGGGCTCTT
>NW_023611701.1:0-79105 GCF_013339725.1 Rhipicephalus microplus
CGTACAGTTCGACCGAAACCATTCTCGAATTGCTGACAAATTATATTTTCTAAGATTGCGTGATCTCTAAACTTCTGACACCAACTGCACATATGACATCTGCAGCTGTTTCTTGATCGTGGTCAGTCGGTGCGGAATTTTGAATAAGACAGTTGCTGCAGCGAGAGATTTTAATGAAAAAGGCCATAAAGGTGCATGTTGTTTCGTAACAAGCGGAGGTTATATAATATATGGGTTATAAAGGTTTGCCAACAACATGCGAACGTCAATGCAAACTACGTAATACTAAGACCTGCACCTGGCTGCAGTTTCTACTATTACGAAATTAGGACGGAAGAAGTGAACTATAAAGCACGAAAGAATGCGCATTCTGAAGACGTTTTGATATTCATTCTCTGTAGTGAACGTTTACACATCTCCTTCAGTTGCTCACCTTAGGGGGCGGGCGCTTTAAAAAGAGTGAATTACATGATGACCTACACTTTCGCACACTATACGCAGCTCCCCCCTTTTTTTAGTGTTTAAAACCGGCTAGTGTCATATAAGTTTATACTGAGAACGCCGCTGTAAAAACATTTTGTTTCACAATTTTCAGTTTTGTGTCTAATTTACTTAATAGCTATGGCATCCCCAATTTTTTTTTCAAACACTCCCTTCTGCGTATGCAAAAAAATAACTTTACAGATAAGTTCAGTAACGCTTACCAATATACTTTGATGAGCCGACACTGACTCGTTTAACCGGTACTAACTTTAGCGCCAGCGGCATGGCAAGAGACGTTGGGGCAAAGTGGTAGTCGGCCTCGACTTCCACGTTATACTAATCTCGAGCTACACTCAGAACACCATCAACACCTACTGAAAAGGCTTTACGGTAGACCTTGCTGATTTCCAGCAATGAGTCACTGTCCACTATGGTATCTAAGTGCCCCACACTGAATCGCGGCTACTCCCCACCGAGGAGTAGCTGCGTATTACTAATGCATCACGGCAGTGTACTCGCTGTTAGAGTTTCCGAAATGGTTGTTACTGTCAAAGCACTCCACTTTGTTCACATAGCAAATATAGCAAACAGAAGCTGCGAGAATGAGTCTACGGAAAAGAAAAAGAATAACAAAAACGAGGCCACGCATGGTTCATCGTGTCTTACCAAGACTGCGCGTCACACTGAACTGTTTGTTTGAATTCTCGTTTCTGTTTGTTTTTCTTTTCTTACAATGAATCAACGGAAGGAAAGCTGATATATTATGAGCTCAATGGGGCAGGAGTCCAACCTGCTTTGAAAATAAACACCGCAGCTTCCCCTCTGGGAGAAATTAAGTGCTGCGCAACATGCGACCAGACTACACCTCCCGAGAACACCAATTTTATACCTCTCACAAGAGTTTATTCAATATACTAAATACGTGTATTGACGCCTCAACAGCGTCCCTTGAATGTGCTCAGAGATGACGTGAACATCTTTGACGTAAACGTACCACGCAACGAACAGAGATGCCCGGCGGGAAGAAAGCCTGTCACAATGCCGCTTGCAGAGAAGCCCTTGAACAAACAGGCACCACAGCAGACAAGATAGCATTCAAAAGCAGCGCAACGTGTTACTCGGATAAGCAACGTCGCCTACTATAAACTTTGACTTCAATGTTTTTTTTTGTTTTTTTAACTGTTTCCATTGCTGGCGCAGGGGCTCGTTTCTTTCTCTCATTTCTTTTAAGCGCCTAAGGAGGTGCAAGAGAGCAGAAAACACACACGCGACTTTCAACTTCTGCACATTGTACCACTTCTTCCAGGATTCCGCCACAGCCAGCACAATCTGGACCGCCTCCACAACAGTAGTGTCTTAAAGCCTCACGAAGTTTCTAGCGAAGATATTGTGCCTCCCCCCAACTCACAAGTACTTTTGAACGTAACACAGTAGCTTCACCTTAAACCTTGATACCTTCATCATCTCTGCTTTTATACCCCGTTCTCCTCAGCCGCGTATCACAAAATTGAATCCGAGCTGTCCGCATTTTTTTTTTCATTTACCCTCGAAGAATAAAACATGTTATCTCGGCCGAAAATTCACTTCATCCTTCACTGAATGCGAAAAACTGGAGTGATGCACAAATGGGGAAATTTTTATTTGTATTTTACGATAAACATAGACCGTAAAATTTTACTTCTTAGTTTTACGAGCCAAATCTAAGATGTGTTTAATTTTGAAGCCCTGTGGTTTATTTAATAGACACCTAATTATAAACACACGACTGTCTTTCGCATTCCAGTCTCATCGAAATGCGGCCGGTATGGCTTGGAACGAACCCGTCTTTTCGAGCTTCCTCATGCAAAGATTTCTGCTTTTGAAAGTTGCGTGGGTCAAGAAGTCAGAAGAAGGAAGGCGTACTCTTGGTCTGGGTTCTCATGAAAGTTTTAGGGGCGAAGCTTATTAATCTGTGGGTCTATCGATCCCTTGTATATATGTAGTAGTACGTAGCCACCGGTGGGTACACGTACTACTACAGACAGACACATGCATGGACGTAATCCATCCCTTGTATGTATGTAGTAGTACGTAGCCGCCGGTGGCTACGTACTACTACAGACAGACAGTTGGATGGACGTACTCACGGACGGTCACATGGACAGACAGACGGACGCATGGATGGACGGTACCGTCGGCACCGCTTCTAAACAAAATTAGAGTCTGGAAAGATTTTGTTTCTCTCTTTTCATGAGAAATAAATCTACATCAAATTTAACGCCAGCGTGAAGATTACATTAGAAAAACGCATATTTTCAATCTAGCTAAGCCAACGTCAACATTAAGACAGGTGGGAGTTGCCATCTGTCGAGCACCCTAAATGTATCATAGACGGTCTTTCAAGTATATACCGCCGTGTACTTCGTCAGCAGTGTCAAATGAAACGGTTTATCTAATGTACGTTTAAGGAGGACCCGTTTTTTTGAGTGGATGGATGAGCTCTGTTGAGAAGCTCAGAAAGATTTTGCTCGTACACGTGTGGCAGGCCGTTTTACATGGTCCAAACACTCTGGGGTTCCGAAATTTTCTGAAGCGGCGACTCGCCTCTTGAGACAGAAACATCATAGAAAGACTTGTGCTTCACGTTCGACAACTCTGTAAATCATTCAATTTCTCGGGAGGCGGCGCACAAGTACCTCTTTCGTTAATGCCTGTTGGGCTAGATTAAAAGGCTTTATCTTAGCTCACCCTGCATTTTCGGTAGAAAGAGCTGAACGTCATGGCGATTATCTTCCCACTCTTTCAATGTTCACGACGGAGTCCTTCATCTTCGCTTCTTTGGAATTTCTTTTCAGGAGGCCAGGGTCCCCGGGCAGGCTTCTGGACTTATCGAGATGGTGAGTCAGATAGGTGCGGATGTGGTTGTGCATGCTGCTTGCCTTTGATGTAGGACAAGACGAAGACGACGAAGTCGCATGCGTGGATGCCTTAGTCTATACAAATGTACCTGAGCTAATGCGATGATGCAGAGGTCACGTCTCCGGCTTTTCCGGTGTATGCAAGTTCAGGTCGGGTCCTCCCTATAGTGCTCGTACTCGTCGTGTGACGAATACGTAAACGAGATGCACCTCCCTTCGTGGTATTCGAGGATCCACTGGGCTCAGTCCACAAGGACTCAAGTTTCGCCTCCGTTTTGAGGGTATGCTAATGGTGAATACGTTGGCCATATTTGATATGCAATAGCGGAATTCAGTTCACGCCAATGCACGTACTACGTGCCGGTGTGTCCGGCCTTTTCCATGCAACCGCGGCTGGGTTTGGATCCCGCGATCCTCCAGTCAGCAATCGAACGCCGCATTCTGATGAGACAGTATGCCAGAGGCCCGTGTTCTTACATTAGGTGCACGTAAAAAAAGTAATAGATATTTCTGGGGCCTCCAACTTCAGCGTCTCTCATAATCATATATCCTAGTTTTGAGGCGGAAACCCCCAACAAGATTTATTATTTAGTCGCATCACGGTTCTGCGATCTCACTCAAATTGGCCCTTGAGTGAACCTTGGTGCCAGGAATAATGACACTCAACGCCGATGTTCTAGGTATACATTTTCGTGCATTGATGGAAGAAACACTTGTCCCATTTCGTGCTTTTACCGCCAGCGATTGCCGTATAACCGCATTATCACCAACAAAGAACGTAACTGCCGTCGCATTACAGTGGTGGAGAAGAAGATGGAGGGGGATGGAGAAAGGAGGAAGGGCAAGGAGTTGGCCAATTCTCAGACCGGCTGGCTGGCTACCCTGTGATGAGGAAAGGGAAGCAGACGCTCGCGGTTCCTATGTGTTTATAATGTTCCATTTTTGTGGTATAGGCAGCAAAATATCGAATAACTCTTCGCGGCTTTATTATTATTATTATTATTATTATTATTATTATGATTATTATTATTACAGGTGGCTCAAAATAATCATTCAATTAACCTCAACCCCAACGACTTAGGGCTTCGTACTGGACTATGCGGGCTTCTTCCAGCGAATCGAGTACATGGAAAAAAAAAAAGCACTCCTTCCATCTTTACCGACGCAGTTTATGGCCGCGTTGCAAGCGACAGAAAGTGCAGTGGAGCTGACACATTTCAGCACGGCGCCTTTGATGGGGTCACGATGTTTTAATTACGAGTTGTTAATGTGCGTTATAACAAGCTCTTCTCGTTTAGGGCGTCACAAACTCCCGTAATTTTTTATTCTATTTTCTTTTTTTTTCACCGTTATGCTACAACTCGAAGTTTTCTGCCAGCACCGATTATCTCCGCAAGCAATTAAACAGAATTAAAAAGGGAGTGTGTGAAAATAAATAGGAGCCGGAAGTTACGAGCCTGCATACTATTCACGCAAACATATAACCATGACACAATCATCCTGTTATGTTTGTCCGTCTTTCTTTTTTTTGCTTGGTAGACTGTGATCAATGCACGAATGCAGCAAATCGAACCCACAGCGGTACATTTGCCACCAGAACACTGCACTAAGAACTGTACCAAAAAATACAGACGGTGTAAACGAAAGAAAACTTTTTTAGGAGAAAAAAACACAACAGGTAGAGTTTTCCTACAAGCTAAAAGTTTTATTCGGATGGGAGTTCGAGTGTAATTGGAACTTCGCTTCACGGTACGGCTACCTGGGCACGTACATTGCTTTCTTTTTTTTTGCCTTTGGTATTGCCTCTTGGTTCTTTTGTTAGTACGACTCTCTGGCGCAGAAAAAACACGACTAACGCGTTAGCGCCCGTCCCGCATTCGCTCTGCTTTGTGACGCCTCTGTTCATCTCGCCCCGCCTGCGTGGTAAAGAGCATCACGACTTTGCCTTGTCCGGCGGAACCAGTGGTGACAAGTTAAGATTGATAGGGCAGACTTCAGGAGTCCGAGGTGCTCCTGCAATGGCCAGCCTGACGGCTCCGCTTGGTCGGAATTATTCACGCGTACAGCACTGACCAGGGCGCGAACACTCTGTTGTATGAGAGACGACGTCGTAACCCGTTCAGGAGTGGCCGCGTGGCTGTACGGCTGCAGCTCGTTACTCATAATGTGCTTCACCGCAGAGAGGATAACAGAAAGCAAAGACAACAAGAGACGCCATGACAAGTCGGCAGGCACTAATGAAAGGCTGCGGTGACAGTACCGTGCCCACTCGATTAATCTTGGTCCTCGCTCCTCCGCTCAATTATCAACGAAGCTGAAGAAATTATCCGATTATGTCTTTTGCTTCGCGAACCGGTCGGCCATGCTCCCGCGCACATAATAGGCAAAAAGGTCGTCGATTTGCCAGTGGTATTCTTTCTTGGCTCCATGTCAATCACCGGCGTCTGCCTCACGGAGTGTCCAGCGTCACGTCGCCCCCGAATTATCGTGGGCTTACTGGGCCTATCGCCGAGTAAATATTGCCCTTGTCTGAAAAGTTTTTTTTCTTTCTGGCCCCATGGCGTTTGCCTTGCCGGGAACCGAATGCAGCGGGCATCTGCATGGACGTGTGAGTACGCAAGCACGGTTCTTGCTCCAAATCTACTCGCGCTGCCCATACCACATCGAGGTTCGTGAATTGGCGACGCGGCCGAGAAGTGTGTCGCCCCATACTGGCGTCTTGTGTGCACTATTCCAATTTTTTTTTTCATTTGATTCATCTTGCGTTCGTCACCGGTAACACAGCCTTGTGGCCAAAGCAGCCAGTCTAGGAAAATCTGATGCAGTGTTTCATACTAGCTCGTTCACCCTTTCCTCCCCACTCCCTCCATCGTTGGTGCAAACATGTGTGTACTTGTAACCAAACTGAGTCGCTTCTACAGCACATTTTGGCCACGATAAGTTTTATTTAAATAAGGAGCCAACAAGCTTTGTTGAAGAGAGCTTCGAGTGCATTACCGCAACTTTGAAGAAAGGTACACAAACAGCACACCACTGCAGTTAGTTATAAAGTTGTCAATGGCAATTATCGGGAGCGTGAGCTTTGGTTATTTCTGTTTTCTCCTCATCTTTCTATATCCGGTGTCAGCGGCTACAATACTCGGTCAGAAACAAACGTCCTTGGAAAGGGCTATTTCGACGAAGCTTGTGGCCAGCGAATTCGATTCCGCGCTGCTCTAGACGACGGAATGACATGAGTGAATGTGACATTGTGGCTGCGCTCGTTGTCGGTGCAACGGAAAGTAAACGTGCAAGGCGAACCTAGTTCCGTGACGTAAATAATATTAACAATAACTATATAAATATTACCTGGGCTTTTACAACCAAAAACAGCGATACGATATGCGAAACGCGGTAGTGAAGGGCTCCGGAAATTTCGACCACCTGGTGTTTTTTTACCGTGCACTGACATCGCGCAGCACGCGGGCGTCTACCACTTCGCCTAAATCGAAGTTCGATCTAGACCGAACCGCGGCTCGGCAGCCGAGAACCTTAGCCACTGTTCTACCATGGTGGACTGTCCAAACCTATAGTGGCATTCTCACCTCAAAAGCATCACTTGTTCGAGTGTCCGAACAGAAGCCGCGTCCACCAGTGAAATGGACATTTATCTCGAACGATAAAGTGCTGACACTTCAGAGTAGACTTTTGCCCCAGCGTCCAGAGTCATATTATGCCCGGTGCTCGGAACATTGTGTACTGGCAGCTTCAACACTTGTAAACATTCGTATTACATTTCTTTTTTTATCTGTATATACTTAGAAAGGAACTCGCTGCTAAGCTCGCATGGCGACAACCTGAAAGAATAATCAATCAAATACTTTCAGCGAATTATTCTACTGCCGACACATAAGAATTAGGCACTAAAATAAGGATTACAGAGACGCTATAGGTTCTGTAACAGACAGCAGACATTCTGCAGCAGGCGCCGTGCAAAATCTACCTAGATGCCTGCTGGTGCGCGAGCGACTATTGCAGCACACTGTTCAGTTTGGTTGAGAATTGGAATGGCTTTGTAATAAACAAATTAATAAGTTAAACTTTAAACAATAAATAAGAAGTGACCCGACAACCGAAAAAAAAGATCAGGAATGGCAGCGTCACAGTTCTTGCACATTGACTGGATGAAAAAAATTCATGAAAGCCAGAATTTTTATAAACTCTTTAAAAGATTCATGCGTAATCCCTCTGCCATATCAGTATAAGACGAAAGCGCAACGTATCTTCACAGGACTATTTGAACGTTTATTTTGCACTGTTTCGTGGCAAGGGCAAAGGGATGATTGTGATATCACATTAACAACAATAAATTGTAATGTCACGCCAAAAACGGCAAGTAGCTCAATATTTGCAACGCCCCGCCGCGGTGTTCTAGTGGATAAGGAACTCGACTGCTGACCCGCAGTTCGCAGGATCAAATGCCGGCTGCGTCAGCTGCATTTTAGATGGAGGCGGTTATGTTGTAGGCCCGTGTGCTCAAATTTAGTGCACGTTAAAAAAACACCAGGTGGTGAAATTTCCGGAGCCCTCTACTACTGCGTCTCTCGTAATCATATGGTGGTTTTGGGACGTTAATCTCCACATATCAATCATCATCATCAAAACTTGCAACGTGCTTTTCAAGCACAAGGAGCGCACAAAAAGAACACACGCAGGACGAGCGCGAAGTGCCGTTGTTGTTACCACTTTGTGTATGAATAGAGCGTTTTATTAGCAAACATGGCCGCTGCAGCGAGTGAAATGGCCTTCATGCGCTCTAACTAAAACGTACTTGCAGTGCACAAGAACTAGCAACTGCTCCCAACACGAGATAAGCGTGCGGGCATGGGGGACAACGTTTGTAGATAATAATGCAATTTGTTGGGGGTGCTGACACCCCCTGTAAAGTTGTTTGCGCTGTGTGGCGCACATGCCTCGCCCAAAAGCCGCATTTCGGTTACAGCCACCGGGTGGTAGGTGGCGTTGTGTTCGCGTTAATCACGTCCTTACATTACGCACTGATTTCACATAGGATGTATGATAAGCTCAGAGGAATGCACATAGATGAAGGTAGCTCCAGAAGTCTGGGTAGTGATCACAAACGTATCAAGCTAAGTTTTGGAAGAGCAGTGAAAGTGGGAAGGAGACAAGATGAGCAACTACAGGAAAATTTTGATCCAGAAAGGCAAATTGAAATAGCCACTAAACAAATTGAGAAAGTAATCACAGAGAATAATAAAACAGTGTGGACATACACGAATCTAATTAGATTGTTTGAGCTAGACCTTGCTAAGACGCGTGACAAGTCACCCCAGAAAAGAAGACACAAACCCAAAAGTTGGTTTGATGAGGAAGTTAAGAGAGCCATAGCAAAACGTCAGGAAGCCTCTAGGGAACACAGACATGCTAAGCCGCGGGATGAACCAACAGATGAAGTGGAAAGAAAATGAGAAGCCTTTCTTAGCTGTAGAAGGGATGCATCTCTTCTGATCAATGAAAAAATTAGCAGAAAGAGAGCTCAGTGGCGGGCAGAAGTACATAAAAAAAGAAAGAAAGGCAGCTGCGAAATTTCGGAACCATCTAAACTCCCTAAGAAATGAGACGAGCCTAGACCAGAGGTTTATATTTACAGCCCAAAGTGCTAGGCTAGAAGGGGTCGAAGCTATTCAATATATAAGAAATAGGGTGGCAGAAAATTTTCAACAAAGAAGTGCTTTATGCACCACAATAGACAAGGATGAATCAAGTGGTTCAATGGCTCCATTTTCACAGAGTGGGAAAGGGCTGAGAGAAGGGCTCCTAGTAGTACATCAACAGGCCCAGATGGTATTCCAATTATGCTGATAAAGACATTAGGTCCGAAGTCTAAGCAGGCTTTGAGACAGGCAGTGAGCAAACTAATAATGAATGGTGAAGTTCCCGATGAATGAAGACTTAGCAGGATGAGCATGATTTATAAAGGAAAGGGGGACAAAGCTGACATAAACAACTACTGTCCTATAACAGTGACATCAGTGGTATACAAGCTGGCGTAGCAAATCATAAAGGTAAGACTGCAAGCATTGATAGAGGATGAGGGGGTGCTGGGGGACCTGCAGAATGGGTTTCGGAAACACAGGAGGTTGGAAGACAATCTGTTCTCACTGACGCAGTGCATCGAAATAGCAGAAAAGGAACACAAGCCCCTGTGGCTAGCATTTTTGGATATCAAAGGAGCGTACGATGGCGTGGTTCAAGAGGACTTGTGGGGAATACTAGACACACTAGGTGTGGAAGATGGAGCATTTTTTAAAGGAAATCTATAAAAGTAGCAAGGTAGTTATAAAGTGGGAAAAACAGGTAGCCAAGCCCACAGAGGTGAAACGGGGACTTAGGCAGGGGTGTCCACTGTCACCCTTGTTATTCATGATGTACCTACAAGGATTAGAAGCCAAATTAGAGAAAAATGGACTAGGCTTGAACCTCTCTTCAGTCAAACAAGGAAAACTCATTATCACAAAACGAGCGCTCAAAAAAGGGCGCGCCGCCAAATTCTCGCAACGAATCGCCGGAGTGACGCCGCGAGGTCAACGGTAAAAAAAAGAAAAGAAGCATCCAAAGACTCCCCAGCACACGTCCCTCTCCCCTCGGAAGTGTAGGTTCGCCGACGAACCTCCTCACCCCACATCGGCGGCCGAACAAGCCCTCGAAATTTTTCGATGGAAAGGGGCAGGGTGATGCCGGGTTGAGTCATCCGTCGCGGACGGCCCCCGTATGCTCTCGCCCTTTCCTCGAGCCTTCGCTGCGCATCGCGCCGACGAAATGATGAGAACTTTGTGGAATCTCGCGCGGAAGGTATTTAATCGCGCAGCCGAGATGGGAGTGGAGAAGGAGAAGGAAGTTAACGCCAGTGTGCATAGGGTATCCCGCCGCGTCAGTCGGTTAAGGTTTTGTCCTCAGTGACAAAGCAGCAGAAGAAGAAAGTATGCGCTTGAGTGCGTAGGGTGTTCCGCGTTGTAGGCGAAAGGCGAAGTTTTTTGTCTTCCATGACAAAGTAGGAGAAGAAGAGGATTTCTACCTGAGGGGTGAAGGCTCGAGCTACAGGAAAGAGTGTGTGTCTACCGCTATCGAGCGAAGACGCGTGGCAACAGCTGCGTGTGAAAAGCCGACGTGTTCCCGGCGAAGAAGTTTGAAGCTTGGAGAGCGGCCAATTGAAGACGCAAGGTTTCCTGGAAGAGAAACTTCGGGGGCAGCGGAACGACAACAACGCTGGTCTTTGACTTAGTGATTCTCGGAAGAGTATCATTCGGACTTTAGTTCCAAGAACTTTGGACTGAATAAGTTTTCTAACTCTTTAGTCTTTAAGTATCTTGGTTGCTCAATGCACGCGACTGCATTGTAGTGCGTATTGTTGTCTGTGTCCGTTGTTTCGAGTGTCGCGGATTGTGCTGTGTAGTACGTTGTTTGATTGGTGACATATTGTATTCAACTATTGTGGAGCGTGCATACTTGTGTATTGTTTTGATCTGCCCTAATTGAGAATATAATTTTGTTCTGTTTATCAACTCTCGGCTCTGACTTGTTCTTTGGGCCACAGCCGGCGTCCGCTGGCACGCCAAATAGGACCACTTCTAAATTGTCCACGGTTTCGTGGTGCTGTTCGGGGGGCCGATACTTCGGCCCTTGGAATGAGCCCGGCAATCGCCTCCCGAATTAACGGGACCTGTGACAATTAATCTGGCGTCCGCGACAAGGACCTTTTAATGCACAGCGTGTCCAAAGTAGCGAGAAGGAGCCTCGAGTTGTTGATAGTGCTGTCGGAACGATTTTGTGTGTTGCTCAGTGTTCTCGTTAACGAGTGCAGGAGAGTGTTCCGATAGACTAATTTAGGCAAAAATTTTTTGCACGCGGCAAGGTTTTATTGGCGAGACACAATGGATCTCGGAAAGTTAGTCGCTCTTGTTGAGAAGATGGGTCTTTCTGGCGCCGAACTACGGAAGTGGTTCACCCAGAAGGAAAAAGAAGAAAAAGAGAGGGCCAAAGAAGAAAAGGCCGCTGAGCTGGAAAAAGAAAGGTTGGCGGTCGAAAGAGCCAAAGCGGAAAAAGAAGCTGAGTTGGAACGAGAGAGGTTGGCAGCTGAAAGGGCCAAGGAAGAAAAAGCAGCTGAGTTGGAACGAGAGAGGTTGGCAGCTGAGAGAGCCAAGGAAGAAAAAGCAGCTAAGTTAGAGAGAGAGAGTTTGGCAGCTGAGAGAGCGAAAGAAAAAAGAGAGCAGCAATTGAAGTTGGAGCTGGAGAGAGAAAAGTTGGCCGCTGAAAGGGCGAGAGAAGAAAGAGAAGCAAAGGAGTGACAGCTGAAAGAAGGAAGAGAAGCGGAGATGGCTGAAAGGGAACGGCAGTGGCAGCACGAGATGGAGCTCGAGCGGCTCCGTTTGCAACAGCGAAGTGAAACTCCGGTCGAAGCTAGAGTTGAAAGCAGCGAACGGCAGGACCGCGGATTCCGCTTGAACCCAAGCAAGCTGCTCGTAGCGTTTGATGAAAGGAAGGACGACCTTGACGCGTACCTTCACAGATTTGAGGCGATTGCAAGGAGCCAGAATTGGCCGGAACATCAATGGGCAACTGCTTTGAGTACTTGCTTGAGTGGTGAAGCGCTCAGTGTGTACGGTAGGCTGACGCCGACCGATGCAGTCAACTATGCAAAGGTGAAAGCTGCTTTGCTGCAGCGATTTAAATTTACTGTGGAAGGTTTCCGGGACAGATTTCGGACAGGAAAGCCAGCTGATGGTGAGACGGCTACGCAGTATGCCGCCCGACTTTGCCATTATTTCGACAAATGGATTGAACTTTCAGGGACAGCGCAGGAGTACCATGAGCTTAGAGAGCTTCTTAATAGAGAGCAATTTCTTACTAGTTGCCACCCAAGCCTGTCGCTGTCCTTGAAAGAGAGGAAAGCTAAGTCACTTGAAGACATGCTTGAATTAGCGGATCAATTCTCGCAAGCGCAAGGTGGCACTAATTTGGCCAAAGTCAAGAAGGAGTGCCCTGAAGATTCGAAGAAATCGGTTCTCGAAGAAATGAAGCGTGCACCGGAGAGCATTCCGCGATGTTTTCTGTGTAACCGAGTTGGTCACCGCGCTAACAACTGTCGAACTATTCACAAGCCCTGCGGTTGTAAAATGTTTCAAATGTGGTCAGACTGGGCACGAGGCAGACGCATGTCGTAACGGAGCGAGTCAAATTCACCAGGTATCCTGTGCGCAAGTGGCACCAAAAACCGTTGATGACGTCACCAATGTATTCGTAGAATTGAAAAATGGGGAGAAACTTCCTATTGTGGGTGTTGTAATGACAAAACAGCCAACCGGTGTTACGAAGGGAATGCCAACGCTGCCTGGAAAAGTTGCGGGCAAGAAGGTTACGGTGTTAGGTGATACCGGCAGCTCCACTGTTATCGTGCGGAGAAATTTGGTACGGCAAAGTGAGTTAACAGGCAAAACGAAACCAGTTTGCCTAATTGACAGTACGGTTCGGATGCTTCCCGAAGCAGAGATCGAGGTTGAAACCCCGTACTTCAGCGGGAAGGTTAACGCTCTATGCATGACGACCCCCCTGTACGACCTCGTCACCGGAAACATTGACGGGGCGCGAGGGCCGAACGAACCAGAACGTTTGGGGGAAGACCCGAAGATGGAGCCCCCGCTGACACAGGGACCGCGAGACACAGCGGAGAAAAATCCCGTGAAGGATCTCACTCGAGCCCAAGGTGAAGCCTGGGCGCAAGAGACAGCGAATGAGAAGATAATCGTGTTGAATGAGTTCACGTGCTGGGCAACTGGACTTACGTCGGCACGACCTCAACCGACCGACAGTGTAAAGGTGACGGAGTCGGCCAGCCAGGCCCAATGTCGTGACATGAACAAGCGGGTGATTAACCGGGCAAGATCGGTTGAGCGTCATGACCCGTAAGCAGTGTCGGAAGTGACAACGATGGCTGAGACGCCGCCTCAGATACCGTCGTTGGAAGGGGCTCGCCGGAACAAAACGAGGAAAAACAATAAAAAGAGATCGAGAGAGCACCGCAAGAAAGGGCGCAAGTGCCGCTCGAAATGCACCGGATAGGTGTCGAGGTCGATTCGGAATGTGTTTGACAGTGCTATATGTTAAGTTAATGTGGTTGTTGTCCTGTGTCACAACTGTATGTCGAGTGAATCAAAATTTTTGTTACGGTGATGGGATGTATAGTATGGTACAATTGTTGTAAAGACAGACCTTTGTACATTTGTATTGCTTGAAGTATGTGATGGAGTATTGTATTCATGTACCTGTGTCTATATTCTATGTGTTGTGAGATTGAATTGTAATGTACAATTGTATTGAGTGATCTATTGTGAATGTGACGTGTCATGAGCGACGGACTATGTTACAGTATTTGAGAGTGTGGGGACTGTTCGCGGTCGTTTGTGTGGTTTTGAATATTATGAGATAATATTCTTAAAGTGGGGGGCATTGTCACAAAACGAGCGCTCAAAAAAGCGTGCGCCGCCAAATCCTCGCGACGAAACGCTCGAGTGACGCCGCGAGGTCAACGATAAAAAAAGAAAACAAGCATCCAAAGACTCCCCGGACACGCGTCCCTCTCCCCTCGGAAGTGTAGGTTCGCCGACGAACCTCCTGACCTCACATCGGCGGCCGAGCAAGCCCTCAAAATTTCTCGATGGAAAGGGGCGTGGTGATGCCGGGTTGAGTCATCTGTCGCGGACGGCCCCCGTATCGTCTCGCCCTTTCCCCCAGCCTTCGCAGCGCATCGCGCCGACGAAATGATGAGAACTTTCTGGAATTTCGCGCGGAAGGTATTTAATCGAGCAGCCAAGATGGGAGAGGAGGAGAAGAAGGAAGTTAACGCCAGTGTGCGTAGGGTATCCCACCACGTCAGTCAGTGAAGGTTTTGTCCTTAGTGACAAAGCAGGAGCAGAAGAAAGTATGCGCCAGAGTGCATAGGGTGTTCCTCCTTGTGGGCGAAGCCTTTTGTCTTCCGTGAAAAAGGAGGAGAAGAAGAGGATTTCCACCTGTGGGTGAAGGCTCGAGCTACAGGAAAGAGTGTGTGTCTACTGCTATCGAGCGAAGCCGCGTGGCAACAGCTGCGTGTGGGAAGCCGACGTGTTTCCGGCAAAGAAGTTTGAAGCTTGGAGAGTGGCCAATTGAAGACGCGAGGTTTCCTGGAAGAGAAACTTCGGGGGCAGCAGAACGACAACAACGCTGGTCTTTGACTGAGTGATTCTCGGAAGAGTATCATTCGGACTTTTGTTCCAAGAACTTTGAACTGAATAAGTTTTCTAACTCGTTAGTCTTTAAGTATCTTGGTTGTTCAATGCATGCGACTGCATTGTAGTACGTATTGTTGTCTGTGTCCGTTGTTTCGAGTGTGGCGGATTGTACTGTGTAGTACGTTGTTTGATTGGTGACATATTGTATTGAACTATTGTGGAGTGTGCATACCTGTGTATTGTTTTGATTTGCCATAATTGAGAATATAATTTTGTTCTGTTTATCAACTCTCGGCTCTGACTTGTTCTTTGGGCCACAGCCGGCGTCCGCTAGCGCGCCAAATAGGACAACTTCTAAATTGTCCACGCTTTCGTGGTGCGGTTCGGGGGGCCGATATTTCGGCCCTTAGAATGAGCCCGGCGATCGCCTCCCGAATTAACGGGACCTGTGACACTCATTTATCAGGCACTACCAGCATTAATGTACGCAGATAATATAGTGCTAATGGCCGACAACAAGGAAGATTTGCAGAGATTGATGGACATCTGCGGTAATGAAGGAGATAGGTTAGATTTTATATTCAGTAAGGAAAAATCAACAGTCATGATTTTCAATGACAACGAAAGTAGTGAGCTTAGAATACAGGAGGTCACGCTAGAGATAACAGATAAATACAAATATCTGGGCGTATGGATAAGCAATGGGACCGAGTACCTAAGGGAACACGAAATATACGGAATGACTAAAGGTAACAGCAATGCAGCAGTGATGAAAAATAGGGCACTGTGGAATTACAATAGGTATGATGTTGTGAGAGGTATATGGTAAGCGGTCATGGTTCCTGGGCTGACGTTCGGCAATGCTGTCTTGTGCATGAGATCAGAAGTTCAAGCAAGATTAGAAATTAAGCAACGTGGAATAGGTAGGCTTGCTTCAGGAGCTCACGGGAATACACCAAATAAGGGAGTATAAGGTGATATGGGATGGACATCATTTGAGGGCAGCGAAGCTAGCAGCAATATAAAATTTGAGAAGCGATTGAGAGAAATGTGGGAGGAGCTTTGGGCTAGGAAAATTTTCAGCTACTTGTACATGAAGAATGTCGATACAAAATGGAGGAAGCGAACCAGGAAGTTAACTGGTAAATTCTTAGAAAACAGCAGGTGGCCAAACGAATAAGAACTATCGGTTAAGATGAAAGTGAAGGAAACGGACACTAAGATGTGGAGAATTGGCATTATTAAGAAGTCCGCACTAGAGATCAATCGAACTTTTAAGCAGGAAATTGCCAAGGAAAGGATCTATTATAATACTCGGGGTAGTTCTCTACTGTTCGAGGCCAGAACGGGAGTATTGCGAACCAAGACATATCGGGCCAAATACGAAGGGGTAGACACAGTATGCAGTGCGTGTGGAGAGGAAGAAGAAACTGCCGAACACTTGATAATGTTCTGTAAAGGGCTTCACCCTATAGTTCAGGATGATGGCGCAGAGTTTTTCAAAGCACTGGGGTTTAGAGACAGGGAGAGCAACATAGACTTTAAGCGGGTAGACTTAACTAGATGGAGGTTATCTGATTGGTTGGTAAAGTCAGTGCACGAGTGAAAATTAAACCCTCCACTGCAAAGTACGAATCCTCAACCTCACTATTTAAAGAAAACAAAAAGTAAATCTAATGATTAGTTCACTAAATATTATGGCTAGGTGGCGTTAGCCGCCGCACGATCTAAAGGGTACAGCCCCATCCATCCATCCATCCATCCATCCATCCATCCATCACCACTATCATCATCATTGTGTAGCACCGGCGGTGACTCCTGGCGAAAGGCAAGCCTTGGTGGCGGGCAAGAGTTGAGCGGGTCTCTTCTGCACATGGCGGTTGCCGCGAACAGTTGTCTCTAGCGTGGTTCCTTGGCGCGTGAAACCGTGGGCTGCGCGTCGGGGTACTCGTGGTAAGTCAAGCGTTGGCGACGCCACCTTGGGTGTGTTATTGTGTTTGTCATGTTATTGTGTTTTTGTCGTGTTATTGTGTTTGTCATGGATTGTATGATAATATTGTGTAAGGATGTCTTAGCGGGTTAATTACAATTGATGTATCGATTCGGCGGAGAATATCGTCGTTCTAAGTTAGTTAAATAAATGTGTGTATTGTTTGGTTTGTACTGACCAAGCCTAATGTGTCCTTTCACTCCAAAAGCGTGGCGCTCGCTGGACAGTTCGAGACCCCACAAGGTGGGGGTAAACGCTTGTATTGGAATGAGCGTGGCGACGACCTTTAAAAACGCGCCAACATTATAATCAAAACCAGTGCCTTCGAAATCTGATCTGCGTACTACTAGCAGTAAATTTTCTATATATATATATATATATATATATATATATATAGAAAATTATAGAAAATTATAGAAATTATAGAAAATTATAGAAATTCTATATATATATATATATATAGAATATATATATATTATATATATATATATATATATAATGAGATATAACAGACAGTAATGCCAAGGAATGTACAGGAGCGTCACGTGCTACGTGACGCCAAACATGCGAATAAGAGTGTATTCACACTCGTTGTTTGGCTTATAGATGGCGCTGACTGTCACTCCTACTTCTAAATTCACATATAAACCCCAAAAAGTGGGATGAAGGGACCGCCGCCGTGATTGCTCAGTGGTTGGAGCATCGAACGCGTTATTCGAAGGTCGTAGGTTCGGTTCCTGCTCACAGCTGGTAATTTTTTCATCCACCTTTCTTTCTTCTTTCTTCTTATTTACATTCCATTGGTTCTAATATTTTCCCTTGTACATTCCTTGGCATTACTGTCTGTTATATCTCATTAATATTGTGTTAAAACACGGAAATACGAGCCCTTAGGTATACACTTCTCTCCCTTATATATATATATATATATATATATATATATATATATATATATACATGTATATACAAAATTTACTGCTAGTCGTACGCAGATCAGATTTCGAAGGCACTGGTTTTGATTATAATGTTGTCGTGTTTTTAAAGGTCGTCGCCACGCTCATTCCAATACAATATATATATATATATATATATATATATATATATATATATATATATATATATATATATATATATATATACACATATATATACATATATATATACATATATATATATATATACATATACATGATACATGTACATCGTCAAGGTTCTTGTTTCGTGTTCATGTATATGTATATATATATACACACAATATATATATATGTATATATATATATATATATATATATATATATATATATATATATATATATATATATATATATAGAGAGAGAGAGAGAGAGAGAGAGAGAGAGAGAGAGAGAGAGAGAGCTCGTTGTTAGCATGCTGAAGAATGTAGCAATTGTGGTCGAGTCGTTTTGAGCCACGCATTTCCAAACAAAAGGTCGTGGGATGATTTTCGGCAACGACACTTCTTCTTCTAATGTTTCTTTGACATCCGTTGGTATACATTTCACAACGTCATATCGATTACGCAAATACGTCACTGAAGTCTTGGTGGCTCGTGGCATAAAAGACTTTGTTTAAAGAGAAATATTGTCAGTCTTTTTTATGTTCATATATAAGCGCGAGCTGAAACGACTGGAACAAAATAGGGAGTAACACACACAAGCGCTAATTTGATGTCTCGCCATTGGTCCAGAAATTGCACAACACAAGTATGACGGAACGCATTAGGTACCACCGGAACTTCAATAGTGCGCGTGTGCCCCTGAATTCTCTGTTTCATCACTGTGCATGACTATAATGTGTCCCATAGCATCTACCAGCATACTGAACGACCCCTTAGTTGCCCTGTCTGGCATAAAGTACAATCCAGTGTCATTCGGCAAATCTTGAGCCTTTAGAGAATTTCATATGTGAACGTGAATGATGATCCACTTCCTAGAGAATGATCATGCTTTCCAATGCCACAAGTTAGCTTTATTTTCATGGCGAGCAAAGTTGGCGCTTTAGGCGCGCTGTCAAGCGTCAAGGTTTTTGTTTCGTGTTCAGATCTCTCACCCGAGTGACCAATTCATTCCTGAATTAAATCACGGCTTCCTCCATCTCTCCCGCCGGCACTCTTCATTTGGAATGTTAAGAAAAAGTTATTTAACGTCCTCACTCAAATAAGAGTCGAGTCGTAAGCGAGCTTCACTGCACTGAACATTATCACTGGCGAACGAACCCACGTGCTTTGATTCGGCCAAGGCTCAGCGTGAAGTCTTGACTACGAAAGAACCTCCGTGCGTCCGGGGAGACTATCAGTCGAAATACGGCCATAAAGTGAACGAGTCCGTGAGCACAAAAGACGCCGTAAATGCAAACGACGCCGTGCTCCGAGAAGAGACTGAGAATTCAAATGAGGCCATTTTCCCGAAGAATTCTCGACTCCAAAACGAGAAATGGGCCGGTAAATTGGCAGGTCGGCTGTCCGTGAAATCTATGCAGCCGTGACCCACACAGGTACCTTAGTATAGTTAACACGGCTGCTCGAGCTGGTTCCCTTTTTTTTGTGATAGTGCCTCCTGAGGGTAGTCACATGGCATTCCCGTTAGACAGACGCGCCAGCTGAAGCTCGTTGGTTAAGCGCGCACGAACCTTCTAAACACTTTCAGACGTTAGGCAGCTGTTTTTTTCGTTTTTCTTTTTTTGTTTGTTGGTAGTGAGTCTGTCTCTCTCTGAGCGCGCCGTTTTCTGTGTGCTATCAAACTGCCTCTGAACATGTTTTCAAGTTTCTCAAAGTAAATGTGCGCGGTGGCCTACCACGCTAATATATCTGCCAGGCTACCAATTCTCAAAGGGATCACGTAGTATATACACTGCCATCGTTAGGCATTGTTCATTGAACATGGAATAAAGAAAAACGTCTAACTGGTTTTCGGAACGACGTGCATACGAGATCACAAACGCTTCGGGATCACCTTTTAGGTTTGTTTTAACACCGGAGAACACCGAGATTTGGGTGGTACGTTCGACGAACTGAATCGATTGCACAATAGCACACTTTGTATACGAAAGGAGAGCAAGGTGCTGCAGAGCACGTCCACAACCTATAGATTTGATTACCCTTAAAGCGGTTGGCTATCGTGCCCTTGATGAGAGTCGGCGTTTTTTTTTCTTTCTCATAATGCAATAAGAGTACCTGGGAAAGACAGTGTAATCTTCGAGTTGCGTCAACACAGCTAAATATGTATAGTTTTGTGCGAGATTATGTTAGAAACTCACTCCGTCGTGGTGGTCTAGTGGTTACAGTGGTATTCGACTGCTATCTCTAAGGTGGCGGGATCAAATACCGGCTGCGGCGGCAGCCTTTTCGATGGAGGCGAACATGTTTGAGGCCCAGTAATTAGATTGAGGTGCACGTTAAAGAACCTCCTGTGGCCGAAATTTACGGTGCACTCCACTAAATCATCTCATAATCATATCAGTGGTTTGAAACGTTAAGCCCAACATATTATTATCAGATGCGAAGCAGATTTTTTACTAGCCCGTGTAACGCTGTCCCTCCACCCTCCATCCGCACCACTCCCCTCACCTCAGGTGTTCGAACGGTACCAAGTAGCTTACGCCCTCCCAACTGCGCGATGACGTCTCTCTCCCTCGCCTGCAGCGTGCTCGCCACATGTCAACTCTCTCTCGCTTCACCCTCTTCACCGCTCGCAACCCTCGAGCCCACTCATCATCTCGCCCGCGCCACCTCACTCTATCTGTTGGCGAGAAGAAGCCGCGAGCCGGCGGGTGCGCACGCTGCGCGCGCCTCAAGGATCTCGCGGCGCCCACAGAGTGGACAGCGTGCCGCTGCTTGCAGCGCGATCGCGCCGATGGACGGGACACCGTGACGGCATGCTTTCCGCTAGTGTGCGCGTACCTTTCCCGGCTTTCACCGGCGTTGCGAGGGTTAGCGAAGCCGATCGCGTTTGCGAATGGCGACATCAACACCGACAATACGCAAGTCAGGGAAGCGGAACGCAAGCATCGGCAGTGGAAGACCAGCGACACTGACGAGGTGCGAGTCAACAACACTGATCACGTTCGAAATTACAGACGGCGCGCGGGGTAACACCGACGAGAGGCGAGTCAATGAAGCCGAGCGCAAGCGTCTCCAACGCGTTCCGCCTCCCTTGTCTTTGCCTTTCAAAGAGACGTTTACTGCAGGAAACGCTACACAGGATTTTGCTTCAAACCGTTTTTCCAGCCCCCGCGTCGACACCCATTTCAACCGGGTCAACGCAATACGCACCGCTGCCGCTTCGCATCTTATCAGGGTTCCCTTCGGTGAGATGGTCCATAGTTATTATTATTATTATTATTATTATTATTATTAGTAGTAGTAGTAGTAGTAGTAGTAGTAGTAGTAGTAGTAGTAGTAGTAGTAGTAGTAGTAGTAGTAGTAGTATTAACTTGGTCATGAAGTAAACCCCCGACGATAAATCTCAACACACCAAGGAATATTCGCTTGCAGCTGACTACCCAAGCCCGTAAGGCTCGTGTGAGTAAAAAAATTCTGTACTGTATATACAATAAATACCGTAAAATCAAAATTAGTCTATATACTTTAAGATGCTATGTCAGTTTTAGCTCATCCGCTTGTCGAGCTTTATTTACTTGTGTTTATTTTTTGAAATAAAGGTAAAAGAAGGAGTAATTATCATTGCCTGTCGACGACTACCCTTTTGACCAGGCTTAGACGGAGTTCTACAGTTATCTTTTTAACACAGCTCGCTAATGTTCGCTAACTACAGCGAAGGTTCAATAAATTGCACCTAAAAGGCACAATAAATGTGGGACAATCATCGCAAGAAACGTGGACGAACAGTTACGGCACTTGCATTGGAAATAACCTATCCCATTGCTTCACTATGCGTGAGTTAATTACTTGAGTTGAATCCATGGTGTAGAGTCTTACTACAACATCTGTCACTCAGTGGCCTAACTGAACGCATGAGCACCAATGTTTGCTACCTTCTAACAGTTTCTGAAATTATTTTTCGTTATATATTTACTATGACAGCGCACACAAGTCAAAGCTAGCAAATGCCTCGTCCAGCTCTCACAGCTTAAATGGTGCAATTCTACATTAAGGCCTTCCTCGGAGAGTGAATTACGCGCGCGCCCGGCTTTTATTCAATTGGCAGTGGCCGCCGAGTTAGAGCAATTTGCCGAGCAAACATCGAAAAACGGGGGCTTTTCCCAACTTCTCCGCGACAAAGGCTATGACAGCCAATTTTCGCAACATCAGAGCTCGCTGCGATGTGATAGCGAAGCGACGAGAAAGCCTTCAGAGGGGAGCACGCATCTTGGAAGTTAATTAAACATGCATCTGCGGCTCGGAACGTCACAAGCACAAACAGCAGGAAACGCGCTGCCTGCCACAAAGTTAATCTGTCAGCTGTGCAAGCAGGAACGCGCTCGGCGAAAGGTGATACAGGACCATAGGTCATTCCGCGGCCATCTCGCGACACAAGAGGAAGGTCACAGGGTCAAGAGTCCAACGTCGTTAGGGAAAGTCTGTAAACAAGAACACAGCCGCCCCTGATCGCAATGACAAAGAGACGCTATACGTTAAATGGGAAGTGGTTGGCCTATAAAAGGGCCAAGTCATGAGCGGGCTATAGAAGAATGCACACGCACCGCTCTAATAGGGCCTCTGGCGACTCAACACAGTCATAAGCAGTGTATTCAAATCCCGGAGACTCACTGTGGGACGCTGTTATGCCTGAGTGTGATTGGAGCATATCAGGTGAAGTGAGCCCACACGATCAACTTGTAGGCTGACAAGGTGAGCGCAGCTCCTAAATGCTATAGCTTCTAAGTACACTGAAAAAAAAAAAAAACCAAGCCCTGACAGAACAGACAAACGAGGTTTGCTGCGGATGATGAGGAATAATCGGTCAACCAGAAAGCAATGGGTTCCGAACCTTCGCTATCGCTTAAGCAGTGGCCGGTATTGATGAAAGGAAATCAATTCAATCGAAAAAAGAAGTTGATTCAGGGACTTCTGCGCGTAATCACTTTCAGTGGCATTAGACTTGTCCTTGACCAATTCTGCCGAATTGTATTTACTATTCCCTAAAACATGCATGAAATTACGTTCTCAAGCCAGATAGAATTTAAAGTAACAATACGGCGAGATGGGCTAATTGGTGAACAAGCTTAAAGCAAATGCTTTTCAAGAGCACGAAAAACGAAGACAGAAAAACTAAAAACCTTACAGCACAGATGCAGTCACTCACTGCTAAATTTTTATTGAGAATAAGCAAATTTAAAAGCAATAAACATAAAAACATTGCACGTGCATTGTCGAACTATAAGCCTTCCTGCTGTCAGAACAATAAAAATTCAGTTTTGGGTAAGCACTGTCCCATAAAAATCATAGCTTTTCTGTCTTCGTTTTGCACCCGTTTGAAAAACGTTTGCCCAAAGCTATAATTCGGATTATACCTGTATGCTGCCATGGAGACATATTCTGCCTAAATTCTACATCAGCAAGACATATCCTCAATTATTAGTGCCTTCCCAGCCTTTTTTTTATTTCGAAAGTTGCTGTCGCGGAATATGATTCGTAAGTTAAATCTGTAGCCACGTTCACGACTGCAACGTACTATAAACGCTGAGCTTGTGGCATCTCTCATGAGTGTTCAAGTTGCTTAAAACCAAACGGAAAAAAAATTGGCAGATCTTATGTACCGTGGGAATCGATGATATGCGAAGCACGAATGAGGAAGGCTGAAGGTACTTTAAGGAAGGCACTTTAAACTCAGCGAAATGTTACGAGGTGGACGTAAACTATGCCGTGCATGACTTTCATGTCTTGATTATCATGTTTGGACGTGTAATTTACTTTCCTTGTCTATTCACGTCACGTGATTCCAAATGTGGTATATGTCGAGCTAGCGAAACGGCCGCGAGCACGCTATGAGCGTAGCATGTAGTGATGTATTACATGCCGTGCATTAGGTGATTATCATGTTTACCCCGCTGTGGTGGTCTAGTGGCTAAGGTACTCGGCTGATGACCCTCAGGTCGCGGGATCAAATCCCGGCTGCGACAGCTGCATTTTCGAGCAAGGTAAAAATGTTGTAGGCCCATGTGCTCAGATTTGGGTGCACGTTAAAAAACCCCAGGTGGTAGAAATTTCTAGAGTGCTCTACTACGGCGTCTTTCATAATCATATGGTGGTTTTGGGACATTACACCCCGCATATAATTCATCAATAATTATGATGTTTGGACGTGTCATTTATCTTCGACGTCCATTCACGTCCCGTGATACCAAATTTGGGATATGTGTAGCTAGCAAAACGGCAACGAGCACGCCATGAGCATGGCATGTAATATTGTTTTTACGTGACACGCACTTCATGATTATCATGTTTGGACGTGTCGCTTGGCTTTATCATCCATTCACGTCTCGTAATACCAAATTTGGTATATGCGAAGCTAGAAAAACGACCGCGAGCGCATCATGAGCGTGGCGTGTAGTCATGACTTTCATGACATGCATGTCATAATTTCCACGTTAGGGTCTGTCAGTTACATTCGCTTTGCATAGAAGTAATGCCATATTGGTTTTGCAATATGTCATGTGAACGAAACTACCACAAAAGCAGCAGTACCATTACATGCAAATCATGACACTAACGACATACATCTCATAATTTTATCATGTTATAACTAGTCACTTAGGCTCTTCTTACCTTCATGATATTCCACACCAATTTCGGTATCAATATCATTATAGAAACGGCTAGAAAAGCTAAAAGTAATAGGTGGCTAGACAGACAGACAGACAGACAGACAGACAGACCAAAATTTTTGCGTCGAAGGTCCCCAAGAAAGACTATCGTCTTTAAAAACGTTATGTGCGCGCCTGGACACTGGCGAGAGGTAGACGGGTCTTTGAGACCTCTGCCTGTACACTGTCCATCACAGTCTAAACGGTGTGCGCGTGTAACCGGCCTTGGTGGGGGGCAGCCAGATAACACCACGCTCCCGCTTTTCGTCACTTGTCTACACCACCCGTCTTCGAATACCATCTGCAACCAAGTGTCGTTGAAATTGTGAAAGGACAACGTCACGTCTTTTCATTCGCTAACATGAAGCGCACTGGGCCGGTTCTGCATGTCGGCGCCTTGCAGCAGCGTCGCGAAAAAATACGAGCAGGCACTTCGTGTGGCCCGTCTCTACCCCCTCCCTCACAAAAAGTTTCGCTCCGCTCTGTCTGGCGCCATGAGGCCCCAAGGCCCGCGTCGGATGCCGTAAAGAGGCCACAGCGGCGGTCCGCGGAATCGAAGCCGCTTTCGGGAGCGCGCGCGCTGGGATCCCTTCATGCCGGCGTGCTCGGCGAAGGCTGTAGTTGTATCAGCCGCAGCCGAGATGGCGCCACCTCGGGAGTCGGGCGCCGGGCCCGACCCGCCGCTCACCGCCGCTGGATGCCACTTGATGAACTTCCTCCGGCAGTGAGCGAGCAACCTGCGGCACCGCACGTTTCCTCCGGCGGCGGATACAGAGGGCCTGCTTCCGTTCTTCCGCTACCGGGCATGCCGTCCCTGACAGCACGACCGCGCCGGGCGTAGACGACGAGCCGGCCCAAAAACTTCGCAACTTACCTCCAAGAGAGAGCAGGTGGGGCTTCTGTTCGGGGCTGTCGCCGTCAGGCTATCGAAAGGAGTGTCTGAAGTTAGAAAGTTGAAGGGAGAGTGTGAGCTGTGTGGTTGAGCTATGTCATCTTGTTTCCTGAAGCACGAGATTAGTTTTGTTTTGGCGGGAAGCGTTTTGTGTGCTTGCCGGCGTGCCCCCCGACAAAATGTGGCTTTTACGAAAATGAAGTTATTTTTCGTAACAGCCACATGTAGGGGAGTTGGAGTTGCTGACAGGAGTCTTGCGCTGAGTTGTACGGACGTGTTTTCGCGTCAGCTGGGGAAAAAATTGGTATTCGCACAGTATAGACATAAAAATTCTGCACTTGTGCACGTTGGTTTATGAGCGTGCTGTTTAGCGACATTACCGAGATTCAAACTCACCAACAAAGCTGTTGGTAGAGCTGTTAAATGGTTTAGTGATGGATGCCATTGTTCAATGTTGCAAAATGTTTTGCGCTGTGAGTTTTACGTATGTTTTGTAAGCTTAGGCAACGCTTCAGCTAGCGTTTTTACTACGAATAATGGGTGCAAACTTTCTCGTTGTTCGATAAGAGGCATTTAAGTTAAATAAGAATTCCGAACAACCTGTTTGGTGATTCTTTTTTACGTGTGAAACAGTCACTAACGCATACTATGTCTTGCTCTCGCATATTTATTTCAGGGAGCACGACATAACCGCGGCTATGTGCATCATTAATGGAGTACGCGTGCTTATTTTGACATAACTGAGCCGTGTTGACGAAACAATTTGTGGCGCGGTGTCGACTGAACGTTTCATGAAGGTGTGCGTGAATTAAGGCTCAGAAAAGGCGTAACGCGTTGGGAGTGTAGTACAAAACGAGATTGTCTATGCGTATTCGCGCTATCATGTTTTTCCAATGAAACAAAATGTACAGCGGTGGCTATTATCTAAAAGTAAAACATTTATGCGCAGCTCATATTTGAAAAAAAAAACACCGTGCGAAAGACCTACGCGTTACTTCCTTTTCGTAAACATAGGCTGTGAAACGCAAGACGTCGACATTTTTATGGAGAAGATGGTTGGAGCAAAAAATACTTTCATGGGACTAGCTCACCTTGCGGGACATTTATGCATTATTCTATGTGGAACACGGTAGCTAACTTATTTTCGCAGAAATAAATGGAAGACTGCACTTGTCTGAAGGAAAGGATGTCAGTCATGAAAGCAATGATTAACGTTGCATTGAAAACAAGAACAATCGCATGACCAGTCAGCAATAAAACCAAAATATAATAATTAAAGATTGTGAGAAAGAACAAAGGAGGTGGGAATTGAAACCAAGTAGCTCAAGGAAGGGTGAAAAAAATGTGATATGTAGAAAAAAAAAGACAAAGCAAGCTTGCAAAAAAAAAAAGAAGAAAAAACGTGTGGTGAAGTATCAGCGTTTTTAGTAACGAATTCCCGTGGACGATCTCGAGCATCATTTTTTGTTATTGATCCATAAAAGAGGCCTCGTGCTTGCAGCGATGTTTTCACGGAACGCAGTATATGGTGCCATAGATTCAACTGAATGTGTTTGTTTTAAGTTACCAGCAACATCTTACATTTAACGAATCGACCAATCACGCAAAATGAGAAACGAAATCGCCCCTAAGCAAGGAAGTGTGGCAGCTTTAAAGAAAAAGCGACTGAAGCCTAGCGAGGAAGCATCTTTCGCGATGAGAGTGCGCGTAATTTTGCGCGCAAGACAACTTTTTCCATCAGCGAAGTGGTATCTCGCAATATGTTATGCTTGTATTGCAATGTATTTAGAAATTTCCGCATGAGACAAGCACAGCTGGCGTGAGTGAGCGAGATGCGTTCAACATAGGGACCCTATAGGGAAAAAAAAGCACGACAAGTTACCATTAGTCCTTGAGCAGACAACAATATTTAATTATTCGCTTAGAATGCATGTACTTTCGTAATTTGATTACAATATGCAAAAAATACGTTGCAGATTGAACCTTACGGTCACAATTTTGATAAACTGTACCGAATATCTTAATTCCGTTACTTTTTTGGTAATTTGAAGAATTTTTAAGCATATGCCTTCGGAAGCAAAACTGACCGTCCACCGCTCATATGCAAGACGTTTACCCAGACATAATGCGGCACACGTGTTCACAGACGTTTGCTCCTGTAACTGCCATATCTTATTATATACAAAGCTCGCTGGAACCGTAGTCTGAAGACACAAATACTTCTTTTCGTGATATATGTTTACCATTAACCATCTTCCTTCCCTAACAATGCACCCAACATCTGGCTTGACTAAGATTCGTTCTTACAAATTATAACTTACGAAAATTTTTTGAATGCGAGTTCGTATAATTGTCACGGTGATAATTCCCAGCTTGGATGGCGTTTTCACATAACCGGCCAACGAGAAAGCACTTTAATAAAATCGGAGTATTGCTGATACGGTTCTCAAGGGGGTCGTCAGGTGAGCCCTCGCTGACAGTGGTTTGGCTATCAGTACGCTGGCAGATACTGCGAAGTGCTGCGCAAAATGATTGGTTCAACGGAAAGGGGAAAAAATAGCCCTCGTTGTTTATACGGCCACACTTGGGATATCGAAACAACATTGTTGTAGTATATATGGCTTGGTTCCAGAGCAACCGGAGGAGACCTGTTCACTTCGGTGATAGTTCAATGATTCGCCTACGTGGCCGAGCGGCATCGATAGATGTTTCGCGGAGCCGTGTCTCAGGACTTAACAATTCACTGCCCGTGGCCCACATTAAAAACTACTCTCTTTTGAAAGGTAGGGTTGCGTGTAAACTTTGAAATTTCGTTGCGTCCGTTACAGCGGTGGAGTTCTTTTCAAAAAGCCCACATGAACCATTTATGGCGATTGTTTTTCAATCTCCTTATCATATATAGTGCTCGCAGAATAAGCAAAAACTCCCTTTCCTGCCCTCTACTACGTCGTTGAAGCAGCATTACACTGCAAAAAGAACAATAACACGAAACACGAAGACCGTTTCTGGTCATTCCTCAATTGGTCGCCGTGTATATACTCCAGGCTTACCGCCGTATTGCCCCCCAAACTTGTTATTAAATGCGAAGCATTTCTCTGCGAACTTCGGCAAGTTTGACCGTATCTGTCTCTCTAGCTGCCCACGACTTTTAGCTTCCATGACTGTTTGAATAATGAGATCAATACTAAAATAGCTATGGCATAACATGATTGTACGACGAGCATAAGCGACTAGTCATAATATGAAAATCATGAAATGTATTCCATGATTGTTCTGATATACATGCATGGTCTTGCTGCTCCTGCGATGGTTTCATGTACATAACATATTGCGAAACTGCTATGGAATGACATGACTGCATGGAAAACATAAATAACAGGCCCTCACGTGAACATCATGTCATGCGTGTCATGTAAGAACATGACTACATGCGACGCTCATGATGCGCTCGCAATTGTTTCACTAGCTTGATATACACCAAGTTTGGTATTACGTAACGTGAATGGACGAAGAAGGAGTGTGACTAGTGCAAACAAGATAATCATGACATGCGTGTCATGTAAGAACATGACTACATGCCGTGCTCATCATACGCTCACGGCCGTTTCGCTAGCTTCACATATACCAAATTTGGTGTTACGTGACGTGAACGAAGGATGAAAGTATATAAGTGGTGGAAACATGATAATCATGACATGCGTGTCACGTAAAAACATAACTACATGCCATGCTCAAGATGCGCTCGTGGTCATTTCGCTAGCTTGATATACATCAAGTTTGGTATTACGTGGCGTGAATGGATGATAAAGGTATGTGGCTTATGCAAACAAGATAACCATGACATGCGTGTCACTTGAAACATGACTACATGCTACGCTCATAGCACGCTTTCGGTTGTTTCGCTAGCTTCACATATACAATATTTGGTATTACGTGACGCGAATAGACGACGAAGATAAATGACAAGTCCGAACATTATAATAATGACATGCGTGTCACGTAAAACATGTCTACATGCTACGCTTATAGCACGCTCGCGGTCGTTTGGCTAGCTCCACAGATACCAAATTTCGTATTACGTGCCGTTAAGGGACGACTGAGTACAAACGCCAAGCGCAAACACGATAATCATGACATAGAATTCATGTACAGCATAATTTACGTCCGCCTCGTATTATTGTGCTGATTTTATTGTGAGAATTCAACCTTCCTCATCCGTGCTTTGCATATCATCGATTCCCACTGTATATGGGATCTCCCAATTTTTTTTAATTTCTTCATTCGCAAGAGTTGTATACTACTAGTGAACCCCTGCCGCATTTCGCAACAACAGTCGTCTGACAAGATCTGCGGACAACTGAACGGGCATATCACAAGAAAATGCATCCATGGCACAACGAATGCCTGGAGGGAGTCGGCTGCGTGTTGCGCCTTGTCGACGTTCACCCGACGCGGAGGCCACACCTTGTTCGCTCATCGGTCATCATTATTCGCCTGTAGACGGAAAAGGGAAAAAGGAAGTCGCACACGTGGCTGGCATCGCGACTGTAGAGCGACTTCGGCTGACACCTGAGCTTCTGCGGGGAAAACCGCGACGGGCCACGCACGTATACCTATTGGCTCGGAACGACTGGTATGATGGCAAAAATTGGGCGAATCACTGGCTTTTGGCGTGAAGAAAATTTCATTGAGGCGAACGAAGTGATGACTGGTAGGACCAAGTCAATACGTATGCAGTACGCCTCGCAGTCTCTTAAAAAATTGCAGCAACCATGAAAATCACTGAAAAAAAAAACACCTACGTCTTTGCTGCCATGCCATAAAGCGTGTTATGTTACTTTTACTCTTTTTTTAGTTTTTTCGGTTTTGTATTCATGACGCGGCTTAATCGAGCCAGAACCAAATCGCGTAAGCTAATTTATAGTGACTTTAGGATGTCGCGCGCACAAAAAAGGCGTTGGGCATCAATAAAAAACGGAGAATAGAAAAGGAAACGTTACGCGGCGGCTTACACGTTCCCACGGATAACCAGGCTGCGCGTGTGAAATTATTATCGCGCAGTCCTGTGGCAGAGCTTGCTCGTTAGACAAAGCTAATAACAATGTTCACTTAGAATAATTGGTGACAACCGTGGAAACCAGAACCCGGAACAACGCGATGTTTGCTCAGCAGTGCTGCAAGAGAATAGCACAGATGCACGGAGTTTCATTGCGGAACCCAACAGGACAACACTGCCTAAATAGTTCGGTTGAGTATCTTCTTTGCTAATATCCTGGATCGTGCATTAAATTTGCGCTTTATATAAACACAACACACACGTGAGCCAAAAAATGTGGTAGGGTATTATTTTCGAAAAATTGGACTAAGACACGGAGTGATTTCGAGCAACTGATGTTTTTTTTTCTTTTTTCAAAACGTTTTCGTATTGTAAAAAGATAGAGAATATTCCGCAGCTGTTTCTCTCATTCTAGTCTAGATGGCGCCACAACGAGGACGTCTCCTTACCATAGCCGTCTTTCTGCCTTCTGCAGGACTGCTCAACAACCGCTTCGCGTCGTTTTCTCGGCGTCCCCGTAGCGTCCGCGCGCACGTGACTAAAAAACGAAGCAGACGCTGTGGGGACGCCGAGCAGACGACGCGACGCGAATGTTCAGCAGTGCTGCAGAAGGCCACGGTGAAAAGACGGCTACGGTAGGGAAACACAACATGGGGGCACCTATGGGTGCAGTTACATTCCGCCTCGATCTTACCATGTCGTCGTTTTGCGCTGTGTGGCCCGTATGTTCGCAACGCACGCGTTCCTTTCCATTATACTTACGTTCTGAAGCTTTGAGAGCAATGTATTTGTCGGTATTTTGCAGTGTTTTCTAGATTGATTTTTAAATTCTCAAAGACAAGGCTAATGTACACAGTTAATCTCTTTAGTGAAGACAGCACATACCTGACGTCTTGTCCGCAGCGTGAGAGCGGTAACTGATTTTATCATTTATTTGTTGCTGTGACGACAGTGGGCTAGTAGGAAGCGTGAGTTTAGATCGAAGCGGGTGGTCGCGTCTGCATAGGTGCGACCGCATTGGCTTCTAAAATCAACTATACCGGCGCCTAGGGCAACGGCAGCTTCGCTGGTCCAAGGCGTTTGCTTGGGTGACTGACTGGGAGAATGCCAGTTTATGGCCACGTGATCAAACATAGCAGCGCGCGGGTGGCTCTGCGGAAAGTCGTCTATATGTATGTCACGAGCGGAAGCCACGTGATGCGTCTTGACGTGCGTTCGAACGAGGCAAATTTCTTTGTCGGACAAATGAGCCTGTGCTGATATACTTCGTCGCTTAGCTGTCTATAGCTTTCGCCTCCTCAGTTTTTTATTTGCATTGATGTTCGTGGTAGGCGTCATGCAGCAGCCTAAAAACGCAATGACAACTTAACAAGAAGGGAAACCTGGGCTAGTTGGTGATAGTTCATTTTCGATAACTCACAGCGCAAGAAGGACGCAGACGAAGTATAGGACAACCCCAGCGCTGACTCTCAACCAAAGCCCCGCCGCGGTGGTCTAGTGGCTAAGGTACTCGGCTGCTGACCCGCAGGGCGCGGGTTCGAATCCCGGCTGCGGCGGCTGCATTTCCGATGGAGGCGGAAATGTTGTAGGCCCGTGTGCTCAGATTTGGGTGCACGTTAAAGAACCCCAGGTGGTCTAAATTTCCGGAGCCCTCCACTACGGCGTCTCTCATAATCATGTAGTGGTTTTGGGACGTTAAACCCCACATATCAATCAATCAATGACTCTCAACCAAAGATTTATTAAAGGAAAGGCACGAATATATACCCAGGTTAGCCCGCTTCGACAGAGCAACTACGCATGTGCAGGAGAGTCATTCACGTGATAGCAGCACGTGATAGCAGAAACTGCAATATTTAAAGTGCCAACTATCTTAGGATGCTTCACAAGTCCGTTTTTTATTAGTATGGCCTGTTGTGCAGATAGGCTTTTTTGTTGTTTTTCTTGTTTTGTGCCACGCGTGGATACTCGACGAGTCCTAAAGAAGTGCTATCAAGTGAATGACTTTGCTGCACATGCGTAGTTGCTCTGTCGAAGCGGGCTAACCTGTGTATATATTCGTGCATATACTTTAATTAATCTTTAGTTGAGAGTCAACGCTGGTGTTTTCCTATACTTCGTCTGCGTCCATCTTGCGCTGTGAGTAATCGAAAATGAGCAATGACAACTTTGCCGAAAAACACTACTCTGAAATGAAACCAAACCAAAACAAAAAAAAACATACGCATACGGGTTTTTCTTTTATTTGACTCATATCGAAAGAGGATTTCATTTCGGAAGGTATGAATACCTTTACCGAACAAAAACAACACGAAAAAAATTGATGTCATTCGGAGCCGTACACCATGCTTCCGCGTCTCCGCCTACTCTCCTGTGTAGTTATTCAAACGTTCACATGATGCGATCGTTAGTGTGAGTGACACTTATGGCCATGTGGCAGGTAAGACACAAGAGCAGCAACATTTATGAACCTGATGGTTTATAAGTCATGTTTGCCCGTGTAGGATGTGCTACATTGTAATAATATGCGCCTTAATTATACCATTGGCAGGTATGTGCTCTCGTGGAAACCTCTATAGCGCAAAAACGTCTTGTGTATACAGAACGATTGTCAAGTTTAGAGCGTTGTAACGTTCAACTGTTTTTGCTTTCCTTATTACACTGACGGTATGGAGACGCGTGTAATATATTCGATTGCCTCGAAGAATCTGCAGCAACGCATTTACCCTTACTTATGCCAGAGATCGCTCGTCTACACGACATAACGGAATGTCTAATAACAATCCTTGGCGAAGTACGCGCTCGTTGTCTAGAACGAAACAAAGGTATATCCACCTCCCCCGCATTTCGCAACAACAGTCGTCTGACAAGATCTGCGGACAACTGCACGGACATATCACGACGTTCGTGCATGCTGTTTGCGAAGGCTTGCGCCTTGGCAAACACAGCTTGCATGAACCTAAAGCATTACGGATGGGAATCCAAATGTATCCACCACCAAAGCGCGCTTATATAAATAAATTGTATATAAGCCGTGGCCGCGTTCATGGTCGCTCCGGATTTCGCATTCCGCGCGATACTCTGCATACAAATAAGCTACCACTTTTCTCTAATTAATTAAGCCATGCGTGTAGCGAATGATTCGCGTCAGATGTCCGGCCGCACTGAGTTACTCGTTTTTTTTTTTCGCTCGTGCGTGCTCCTATTATGCAGCACTCCACGTGTGCGACAGACGCAAGTTTGACAACGCCTTGGGAAGTGGGCCATACCTGCACAAACGGTTGCTTTTGCCACTTCTTTGCCGGCCTACGCGTGCCGCGGATGCCTCTCCTGTGAGTCTGCTGGCGCTATTTGCATAGGACCCCAAAACGGATCTCTGTTCATAATGCGTGCTTGCCAGCTATGCTGCACGCCCGTATATATTTTTTTCGTTATCCAGGCCGCTACTGTTTTGCTACTTGGCTGGCTAACAGGTGAATCCAGACAATATGTACTGTCAATCCAAAGGTTAAGGTGTCGCGTCTGGTGGACGCACATTTGGCAAAGTTGGCTCGCTTGCATGGCTCATTCGAATGATGCTTTCTCTGATTTGTGCAATGCAGGACGCACGGCTAGGTTCCAGAGGCATGAAAGGTACCATTTCGCACCCTTCTGCAGACACCATTCACTGATTGCTGGCGACGCCTGTTTATCGTTCGCGCCAATTACTCTTCAAAGGTGCGCATAAATTGGCTGCGCGCAGGAGAGTGATCGTGCTAACTGGCAGCGTCGATCATAGATGCTTGCCTCTTTTTTGTGATGACATATCAATCATACTCTAGATACCAAAGAGCTACTCCACTTTTAGTTAACTTGAGAGGAGTTTCGGAGAGGGGTGGGCGTATTTTAACACTATTTAAGTGTAAAAGTCACGCTGAGACGATCAAAAAGTGATCACCTTCAGCATATATTGACCATTGTGTACCGCTGTTTAGTCATTTATGGAAAAATATTTTGTTCATGTTAAAGGGGCCCCTGAATGCTTTTTGATCATGGTCAGAAAGCGCTGCCGATCGGTAGTACAGGCTTTCGGCAACATGCACGCCAAATATTATAGTGCAGCGTGCGGTCTAGAATTAACAACTATAAAAATCAGACAAAAATTGCTTTCTCTTCTCTCGACAAATCATAGAATAAGCCCAAAAATAACCCGCAGAAAACCCATCTATCACCCATTGGCTGATTTGAACATGGCGCGCTCGGTCATTGCAGAGATTGCCGCAGGAGGCCGCGACTTGTCCACGCGTGCACGTACGATCACACTGAATAAGCCGCGCATTCAAAGAAAAAAAAGAAAAGAAGTGCTCAAGGCCATGAGGCGCGTGTGACGTTTTTCTTTGCACCTGCCACCCCTCCCTGCTTAGCTTCTAACGCTTTCGTCGAGACGAGAGAAGAGAGAATGCAATCGCAGCATGAGACGAATCTTTGTAACTCCACTCGCACTTGACGATTTTTAAAATTATTTGCGATGTTTAATTTGTGAGGCAGTAAGCTCTTTTAGAGAGTTCATTCCATTATTAATTAAATTTGTTTCAGGGCTTCTCTAAAAGACATTGTGTTTTGTTTACGTTTGGTGCTTGATTATGAAGTAAAAAGTCTAGTATACCAAAACACTATTAGAGGCATCCACATAAAAGGGCGCTGCTAAGTGCTAATGTGTATAGTCACTCTATACGCTACCTTTAGGTAGCAGAGTAGCGCATTTGTTTTCCAATGCCACTAGCAACCATGCACTGCGGAGAAGCTGGTGCACAGGCCGCACTGCCGACAGCGTGCAGTCGGCGTCCACCTGGAATCTATTAAGTTACTGCGGTGGGCTCTTTAGTTCGTTAGCTACGAACAGATATTTTTTGATTTGCTTTAGGTTCATGTTCTTTAGCTTCAACCGCAAAATCTTTGCGTAGATGCAGCAACAATTAAAAAAAACATTTCGGAAATAATCAATGCAAAAGGCTTAGTTGGGCACTCCTTGAATCTCGGAGGACCTATATTTGTTTTTGTTAGTTGCTGCTTATTTTTTATAACAGGCGCCACTTGTGCATGCGGAAGCGTTGGTGCATGCTATTCGGAACTACGCGATGCCTGTGCGCTTTGCGTTACTGGACATACGAAAAAATAATGCTCAACTCTCGTGGCACAGTCCAGAAAGCAGGGGTTTCTTCTTTCTTCGGCAGTTTTTGACACACGTACGCCAGGCACGTCGACTGGTGATCGGCGACAGGATTAAGATAGTCGCCTGCAAAAACAGAGCGTGGCTTTTCCGCGTGACTATGCTTGCTGACCAGGCACGATGGCGGATCTATGCTCTATTCTGCTCCTGTAGGCATCATATACAGTTACTCTACCATAACGAAGAAAAAGACGCTAATGTGACCCACTGTTCTCCACTGCACATTGGGGATGCTAGGAAGAAAGGGGATAACGAGAGACTGAAAGAAATAAGTGGGCCCGTCGGAGGGGGGTTGAAGCAAGCAGAACTGCTCGAAAATGAGGCGTGTTTATCCGTTATAGTGATGGAAAGTGAGCAGAAAAGAAGTAGTGCTGGTTCTTCCGTGAATTACGGCTATCAGAAAGAAACAAGAATGTTCATGTGCATGGAGGGACATACGGCTAGTCTACCTAACGGGGCTGGCATCTCGCTCATCGGCATGATGCATGAAAGCCGGATAGAGAGGCCAAAAGTTGTGATTTGAAGTTTTATTCAAGTCGTTATTTTCATTTTACCACTCTTTTATTAGGGTAGTTTTTACTCACTTGTCGAAACAATTGAAATTGGTAAAGGACTAGTTTTTGGGCGCGTTGGCGCTTACTTGGTGCAGATGACTGAGGCGCAAAAATTGTTTTGTGAAACGGGGAGAGAAGAAGAGGTGCTGTTCTTTCTTCTCTTCTGCTCTCTCTGCCTCACGAAATTTTTTTTGCGCCTCAGTCATCTGCACCAAATTAAAATTGTTATTGAACAATGTTTCTGAGTTCATGCTGCCTCGATTTCAATTGTATACTCTTACGCTGACCGTAATAAGCAAATAAACGACACGTATCTTTTTACGGTACGTGTCACGCAAGGACAGAAATCGCAGGCCCGCTTTAAGTACGCCATTGGCTTTTAGTAAGTCCGTCATTGGCAGCTGCGGCACCGCTTGTATGACAGTTGTGACAGGAATTCGCCCAAACGCGGCGCGACGAATCGCAATCGAATGCCTTCGCCAAAGCCACGGATGTACTTGGCTCCTCGCCACCGGCGGCCACGGCGTGCGGAGGAAACGGCGATCGCCGAGTTCGAAACCGGATAGCCAGATCTATACAGGAGCAATGTTTCAAGACGGAATCGTTATTTCTCTTGAAATCGATCCAAATACCCTTGTTCTATATATAGATATTCTCTTTTGCTTCGCGTGGAAAAAAAAGGAGATGTAAAAAAAATGAAAACGGGACGTGTACATTCTCATCGCACGTATAGATGTCCGATCGCTACGCGCGATACCCTTCCTTCCTGCGGAGATATAATAAAATGCAACCATAGCGGTATCATGTTACAAATAAACCGCCTGACTGTGGCTAAATACGCTGGCACCTTCATAATTTTACGGCTGCAGCGATTCGCTCCTTAACGATAATTTTCAGCCATGAATGAAACGTATGTACGTGCCAAATAAAAGGGGAACAATAGGTTCTTTTCTATGCCTGATGCCCGTCGTAGCGGGAAGGGCGCTGCACCTGTTGAAATGCCTTGGAATTCACCCTCATCCGACCTGTGACACTGCTGCTTTAGATAGAGATCACGGCGTCTCACTACGTAATATTATTGTGAGGGGCTTTACGTCCCAAAACCTCGATAATAATATTGGACACGTCGTAGTAGAGGGCTCTGGAAATTTCAACCACCTGCTGCTCTTTAACGTGCACCGACTCTGCCAATTCGCTTCAATCTTCATGTGACACCCCGCCGCCGGTATCGAACCGTGACCTTCGGTTCAGCAGCCGAGCACCGTATCTAATGTACCGCCGATGCGGACTATTACGCAAAACCGTGACTATTGCGCGAAAACGCGCCTAAACTGGTTCCAAGTTTTATTCGAAGTTCTTGAACGTTGCCAAGCATATTGCCAATGATGCAGTTGTGCATGTGCGCTTCAACAACGAGATTTTCGTCGTTATATGGGGTGTATGCACAGTTGTTATCGCTCTTGTACAAGGGTTTATTCATTTATTGATAGCACCTAGACAGCTATATCGAATTACTGATTTTTCAATTTTTTTCGGCTTTTTTTTTACGACGAATGTCATTCCCAGGCCGCTTTGTATAGTCCTCTTTGTTCTTGATTGATTTGTAGAGTTGAACGTCCTAAAACAACCACATGATAATGGGAGACGCCGTAGTGGAGGGCTCCGGAAATTTCGACCACCTGGGGTGCTTTAACGTGCACCGAAATCTGAGTACAGAGGCCTACAACATTTCCGCCTCCATCAGAAATACTGCCGCCACAGCCGCGATTTGATCCCGCGACCTGCGGGTCAGAAGCCGAGTACCTTAGCCGCTAGACCACCGTTACGGGGCTCCTGTTTGTTCGTGGGTCCCGTTAACTCTGCGTTATAGTAAAGCAACATTGTCTGCAAAAGCAATATTATATTTGCATGTAAAAACCACGCAAACATCATCCAAGGAAATCTGGGGAGGTTCTGAAAAGACGTTGAATAAACTTTGCGGGACCGAGCTATTGCGAATTCGTGGCCCGACAGTAGCGTACTCTTCATTCCAAGAGTTTGTGGGCTCTGGCCACACTTCTGCCTCCCTTCACTAAAATCTCGCTACAATTCCGTGTTAAATATGAATGAATGCAATATCAAAGCCAACGTCATTGAATCGCCTCTCAACATATGAGAGCCTATTGCTCTTGAATCAAAGTTTTGGATAAATGTGTTAAGTGGTTTTATACGACTTTCTTGAAGCTCTTGGCTTACCTGTTTAGTGTGTGCAGTCATGTATAGTCCACCGCGAACGGCATATTGATTCTTGGGAGGGTATAGTAATCGACGCAGACATGGTATAGTAATCGACGTGGACAGCTTTTCCGTGGGCTTCTAGTTCACAGAACGAAGTCTTTGATTGTCCCACGTATACTATAACTAATGACATCACGGATGCAATGACTCGGCATTGGGCACAGCAATCTGCGCTACAGCTACAAATATGCCAGCTGCCACCCTCATCCTCTGTGGAGTTTACGCTTTTCAGCTACAAGTGGTGCCTAATATTCTTGACACAGCAATTATGCTTCTTGATGCTAACAATTAAAGTAATAAACGGAATCGATTTGCTTGTTGTTTTTTCCCACTTTAACGACTGGTCGTCTATGCGGGCTAACGTTTTCTCAGGGAGACGCGCATAAAGAAAACAATCAATAGCAAGCGATTGCTGGTTTTCTCGCTACCAAAATGGTCACGTTCAGCATTGTTAGCTATTCTATATGTCTAAAGCATTGATTGATTGATTGGTTTGTGGGGTTTAACGTCCCAAAACCACCATATGATTATGACAGACGCCGTAGTGGAGGGCTCCGGAAATTTTGACCACCTGGGGTTCTTTAACGTGCACCCAAATCTGAGTACACGGGCCTACAACATTTCCGCCTCCATCGGAAATGCAGCCGCCACAGCCGGGATTATATGTCTAAAGCAAAGACGGTGCTGGGGGATTCAGAGCCCTTACTCCTCCCCCAAAATTTTTAGTTTTGGAGATTTTTAGAGCCGACCGGCCTCGTTGAAGAACTCTGACACTCCACTGTTCTTTTATGTCTGTACACATATTTCACCCCTTTTATGTTTATATATATCAGCGAGTTTGTTTCCTCACTCCCCTCTCTCTTTTGTGTTTATCATTTTATAGTGAAAGCTGTTATGAGATCACAAGAAGGGTCTCGTGTGCCGTAGTTGTCCGCCGCCATCACCGCCGGTGTTAGTAGTCACTATCGCATGAAATGAGAAAAAAAAACTAAAAGAATAAATAAACCATGGTCATAATGAAATTGGAACCCGGATCCCCAGCTTGCCAGTCCAGTGTTCTACCGCTGAGTGAAGCCAGTGGTGGGAACTCCGTTGCAAACTGACTCTAGGCAGACTTGATGTTGGGAAAGAAATCACGTTAATATGAGTAATAAAGCGTTTTACAACAGCCAAGAAACAATGAGGCGTCAAACAATGCGAATTTCGCACTGGGTCGGTCGTTGATTGCTCTAACTCATTGCTTGAGCTTCAGGCATAATTCTTCATTGTCGTCAGCTACGGAATAAAAATTGACAGATCCCACGTACAAGAGGAATTGATAATATGTGAAGCACGGATGAGGAAAGTTCATGTGTCAATTTAAAATTAGCACAACCTTATGAGGTGGACGAAAATTATGCTGTACATTACTTCCATGTCGTGATTATTACGTTCGAACGTGTCACTTACTTGTCATCCATTTGCGTCACGTAATACCAAATAGCTAGCGAAACGGCTGCGAGTGTTCTATGTACATAGCATGTAGTCAATTTTTACACTAGACGCATGTTATGAATATCATAGTCGGGCGTGTCATTTACCTTCGTGGTCCGTTTGCGTCAAGTAATACAAAATTTGGTGTATGCGAAGCTAGCGAAACGACCGCGAGCGCACCATAAGTGCATGGCTTGTAGTCATGACCTACATGACATGCATTTCATGATTTCCACGTTAGGGCCTGTCACTTATGTTCGCCATGCAATAATGTCATACCATAACAGTTTTGCAATATGTCATGTGAAAGAAACCACCGCAAGCGCCAGGAATACTGTGACGTGTAAATCATGACATTCATGACATACATGCCATGAATGTCATGTTTGACTAGTAATGGCGATTTGACTAGTCAGTAAGTGACTAATATGTTTGACTAGTCACTTATGGTCGTCATATAGTCATGTTATGCCATACCAATTTTGGTATAGATCCCATACCAAATTTGGTATAGATCCCATCATCGGAACGGCCATGAGAACTAAAAGTAGTAGGTGGCTGGACAGACAGACAGACAGACAGACAGACAGACAGACAGACAGACAGACAGACAGACAGACAGACAGACAGACAGACAGACAGACTGACTGACTGACAGACTGACTGACTGACTGACTGACTGACAGACTGACTGACTGACTGACTGACTGACTGACTGACTGACCGACCGACCGACCGACCGACCGACCGACCGACCGACTGACTGACTGACTGACTGACTGACAGACAGACAGACAGACAGACAGACAGACAGACAGACTGACTGACTGACTGACTGACTGACTGACTGACTGACTGACTGACTGACTGACTGACAGACAGACAGACAGACAGACAGACAGACAGACAGACAGATAGACAGATAGATAGATAGATAGATAGATAGATAGATAGATAGATAGATAGATAGATAGATAGATAGATAGCGATGAGGAGGGGGCGGTTGGGCCTTGAAATGCGTCTTATGAGTGCAGGCGCGTACATGATACAGGCCCACGCTAGGAAATCGGGTTGTTGCACGCCGCCCACTGTTTTCATCGTTCGCTTAACAGGGGAAGCAGCAGACTAGATGTGCTGCACTCTTGTCGTATTAGGGGCTTCTCAAGCACGGTTATCACGCATGTATACTAATGCCATGCGGGTAGGCATTTATGAACGCTATAAGTGAGCTTACAGATAATATATAGAGTTGTAACTTCGTTCCCGTAGTTCTAAGCTCCTAGGAAGGTAGGCCTGCGAGTAAGGGTAATATGGACGTGATTGGGCAACGTCATTAGAGCTCCAGTGCACCACAGTAAGCTTGTTATTAGGCTTGCCCTGCTTGTAATTAGATTTCTGAAAGCGCTGTGGAGATACGTCGGCCCCTGTGACCAGTAAACCGTTATAGTTCGACAGCGTAGTCGCTACTCATGACTGGCAATGACCAGCAGTTCAGTAAAAAAAGTACTTTCTGACATTTTCTAATAACGCGGTGACTAATTTCACTGTCAAAATGAGTTGAGATTAGAGTCTAACTAAATCTCACAGCCCAAAAGACGCAATTACTGGGGACATGACGATGTCTGATGATCTGGTATTAAGGTTGCTTCTTCCAGGGAATATTGAAAACACGTAGCATCAAGCAATTCGCAAGAACAGACTAGTTGATTGGTTGATATGGGAGGTTTAACGTCTCAAAAGCACCATATCATTATGACAGACGTCTTAGTGGAGGGCTTCGGCATTTTCGACCACCTGGGGTTCTTTAACGTGCACCCTAATCTTGGCACACGGGCCCACAGCGTTTTCGCCTCCATCGAAAATGTAGCCACCGCCACCGAGACTCGTTCCCGCGACCGGCGGGACAGCAGCCGAGTACCTTAGCCACCGTGGTGCCGCAAGTGCAGACTAAGACGCGCTGCAAGTGCGCTTGTACTATTTTGTGTCTTCAGTGATATTCATTATTGATTGAATTTAACGCATTTTAACAGATGTAATTTATATTAGGTAAGATGGCAGAAGTTAATAGTGTGCTCATATTCGTTCGGGGTATCATAAAATTTAAGGTGTGATATATATTGTATTCGTGCTGATGTGCTTTCGATGACGAGTTTGTTCGCATGAGTACACTGGTATGTTATCATTCACGGGTCATTTTGATGTCGTAGCCATAAGCAATATTCTGTGTTGTTGCGCTTTCTGTGGGCAAGTGGTCTTAGAGACAGACTGTAAGCAGCGTCATGGATCGTCTGATGACATTCTCTCTTTTTTTTTCAACGTCTCTTTTCTCTCATCTTTTATCTCCCTTACCCCCTTCCTCAGTACAAGGTAGCCAGCCGGTCTGAGAACTGGCTAACCTCCCTGTCCTTCTGCTTTCAATCCTCCTCCTCCTCCAATACGTTTGAAAATAAAAATAAGTGGGTGAGCAACTGGGACTTTTAAACTATCGGCCCTTATAGAGCTTTGCTTCTATTATTTCATGCTAGAACATTTGCAAAGTAACATTGCACGGCGTAGTCAACAATAACGAAAAATAGAAACGTACAAAACAATAAGCACAAAATCTGTATATTCGCCCCATACAGTGAGAAGATGAAATCTGAATGACCTTATCGGTGATAGATGAGCTACGGTTTTCAGCTGGAATCAAATAATGCACCTGCCTGCTCTAGCAACATTTATTGCAACTTGTTCGTCTAGACATTGAAATGGCGCGTGAGCATCGGGGTCCTATTTTTTTAAACCATTTGCTTTTCGTGGTGTCATTCAGTTAGGCAAACGTGACTTAAAATTTGCCCAGCTACATAGCCGCTGCAACAACGACAAAATGATCGCGATGGATGCTAGCGGGCACGCAAGAAAATGTTTTAAATACATTTTATGGGATAACCGTACCTCAGTCGTCTAAGTCTGCCTCCTGACTTTCGTACGTACGGCAGTCCAATCAAACGTTTAGAAAAAGCCAACTAGGCAGACGTGCTTAGGATTCTATTGTTTGTGTAACATATTTAGGGTCGATGTTCTATAGACAGGGTCAACTGTAGGATTAGGTAGATGACCAAAACGCGCCCGTCATTTCTTTCCGTCGACAGCTTAATAAATAGAAAAAAAATGGCTCTAAAAAATGTCCACGAAAAAAAAAAGATGATGCATTGGGATTCTGTGACAGCGTCCGTCGTTTGGCCGGTTGCTTATCTCCTTATGATATACAGATTGCCCACGATAATCTACTGGCGCCGGCCAAGCTGCATAATCATATCTGGATACTAGTTGTTCCAGTGGAAGAAATATAAATATAGAATTCAACCGACGGCGAAATAGCATCGTAAAATTACTACGTTTAGTTTACCGTGCAACTTACACAATAGAATCGGCGACAAACTGGCGAGCATGACGAAATCGTTGGTTTGGTGCAATCAATAGCAACCATCAAAGCAGAAGCGCGGGGGGGGTTTATTCTTTCCTTCGCTTGTACATCTTATTTAAAAACGAATGAATTTTTTTTAATTAACACGTGACTTTTAAAGATTGTTTCAGAGATTGGAAACACTGATTTTGCACATAGTCCCAAAAAAGTTGCAGCCGTAAACTGTTTCGCTTTGTTCGCGAAATGAAACGTATAGATAATTTCTAAACCCGTGAACAATAAATGCTTCCTGATAAGGTAAACTCTGTTTCTTTGAACAGGCGTGCTTGATTTACCTTTCTTCACACGTTTTTTAGGGGCGAAGCTTCTTAAGGCGTGGGCTGTGCGTCCCCTGTATGTAGCCACCTCTAGTTTAGTTCTCGCAGTGTTCACTAGATGGTGGTACCGTCCCATGTATGTAGTCACATCTTGTTTAGTTCTTGCTGTGTTCACTAGATGGTGGTACCTGTAGCTGATGATGAAAAAATGCAAGACGTTATAAACTAGACAGCGATACTCGTAGTTGATGATGAAAAATGTGAGATGTTATAAAATAGGAATGATGTCACATATGGCGCGCGGCATTGGTGGAAGGCAATCGTTCGATTTTGTGTGGCGACGTACGTTAGGGGGAGCGTTGTAATAAAATCGAGTGGGCAAAATGTGCGGAGAATTTGTGGTTTACCAGGTTTACCTCCGGAGCTTCGCCCACTCATCATCATTCATTGCGGGGATATGGCGGCACTTTTTACATTTTCTGCTTTTATTCGGACTACCGAAGCCGGTGTCATTCATTATCACAGTTGGAAGCAACAACGCTGATATTATGTCGTCTTTTGATTTATGGCTGTTGCTCATCGACCTGAAAACTCTAAAGCTTTCTGGTGAAGCAAGCTTCCAAAATAGCCATTGTGATTGATTTCGCTGTGATTGGCTGGCTAATATTCATAGCAGGAGCGTCCCAATATCAAAATTGTGCTGAGGAATGCTGATAAATACACTTCAAACTTGTTTTTTCATTAGTTTTAACTTCCTTAGCAACAGAAGTTGAATTACTTTCATTAGCATTAAAAATTTTACGCTCATCGGTACTTCTTGCCTAAACAGGACGTTTTTTTAACCTTTTCTGGCACTCCACTTTCAAAAAGATGCTAAAATACTTACTGCGTTGAGTAGTGAACAATATATTGAAAAGAATGCTTTATTGCCATGAAATCTTGAAGACGCACTGATGGCAGTAGAAGTTACCTAAACGACATGCACACATATATCCAGAGGTCGAGACATGGAGCTGGCGTTGTTTCTGTTTTCTTTTTGTCTTTTGCATTTAGAAGCTGCGATTGACGCTGAGAAAAGCGTCATTGCATCTGAGATGCGTGCCCTCTGTAAGGTGCGCTTCCTAGAAAATGAGTGCCTTAACTTTGCCTTGCATTGTGTACAGCGTGTACTCACTTCTTTTTCAATCGCTGCTCGCGTACTATGTTCGCCTGCTGCTGTACAGGGAGCGCCTCAATGTGTGTGGGACAGATTTGAGGCTTTAGGAAAAGGAGCATACAAGAACCACTCCTGAGCTTCATACTACTGAACGCATGATCTCGGGCGCATCGCGTTGCACTGTATATGGGTAGATGAGTAACGGTGCCTAACGTGCAAGCTCTGAAGCATCTAACACCTGTTGTACGGGCTGAGCTTATGGTGAAGTGAGCTTGCCGACAAACATGTGAAGTATGTCTTGGATTGAACGAAGAACTATGGCGCTTGTTTTGTCTTCTTCAAGCAACTGGTCAGTCGTTGATTCGGTGTTGGAGCACACTATTAAAGGAGAAGCGCGGATCTTTGGGTGCGCGCAAGGGGCCGATGTGCGCATTTTGAATTGTCAAGCTATATGTGCCTACTTCGGAAACTCATCGACAACCATACGGGCGGCTTGTTGGTTAAAGTTGGCGCTTTGTTGCGTCGTTCGTAAAATGTCAGCGAACGATAAACAAGAAAAATAAAACGTGAAATAAGAAACAAAGTAGCAGGAACAGTGCAGCCACCGCTGCCGTTTTCGTGTTCAGCAGTGCAACACTTTAGTCGTTGAGCAACGCGGCTAGAAGCGCAACTAACGCGTTTCCGATTAGTTGCGCTGTTGTAGTTGTTTAGTGGAACTGGTCAGAACATTAGAATGAAACCCTGCATTTCGTGGTGGAACTTGTAGAGATTTCAATGGCACGAATACAATAGCACCTCTTTGCTATATAATTTTATCGAGTCACAAAGCTATTTCAAGTCAGTTATAAGGTAACGACGTTGCCTGTAAAATGGGAGTTCTCGCTCATGGAACAAAACGCCCGCGAGCATGCAGCATTCGTTCGCTATGCAATTTGACGTTCATTATAGGCAGCACGGAAAGCAGATAACAAAAAAAAATGTTTCGATGTTTCGGTGAATAAAGCTCGTATGTCAAAACTGCGCGTCAGCGGATGTCAGCACTGAGGCTGTGCCTGCTTCCGGGGACGCACAGATTATCACCCTGAGAGAAGCGCGTTGTCATTTTTGCTGCAGCCGTGATGGCGACGGTGATTTTTTTTTCGCGCGTGCGTGCTCCTTTCCGAGTGACCTGCTTGTCAGTTTTCTGCAGGTGAAGTTTTGCACTGCCTCCCCAGCATCTCCGTTTTTTGTATCTCCTTCGTGTTTTCTTCTTGACGAAAAGTGAAAGCGCTTTCGTGTTAACAATTTTTTTGTATGGTTATATAAATTTATTCCTGTGCATGGTCGGCTGCCGGGACTCGCTTGTTGAATAGATACGTGCCTTTTTTTATTTTTTCTCTCCGTCTCACTTCAGCCGGGCTTCTTGTTTCTCAGGGATTGGAGATGCTGCTTAAAGGGACTCTGAAAAGACTTTTCGCTGCTCCTCCAGTTTACGTTTCTACGAGCTTTCCTTTTATTTATTTCAATTGAAAAAAGCCCGGATGGTGCGGCGCGATGCAATGCGCCCGACGGACACGCTTCCGAGGTCAGGGAGGAACAGCCACTTCGCTACTTGCGTACCTTCCTTTTCGCCGCTGGCCTTGCGAACGTGGTCTCTTTTTCTACGCTACGTTCGTAGAAATCTCGATGTCATAATAGATTGCTTTCGGTTGGGAGTTAACATGCACTGAAAAAGTAGAAATGACGGAGAAGACTGCCTCATGTCATTTTATAGTTTTACTGCTTGGCCTAGTTTACTGCGATAACTTTCGTGCAAGTTGCGTGATAATTACTGAAATCCAATCTCTCCTTAACTAAAAAAATTAGACGGCTAAAGAAATGCAAAGTCATATAACAAGCCTATCTCATGCACTCTGTGTCATACTTTTACGTAAATATTCCTCCTCATCGCAAACAATTAGAGCTAAAATATAACTAGAATAAACAGTGATTTTTCAAAAATACTTTTTGCCCTAGTGAAATCCTATTGTAAAGCATAGCTCACGGACGGGCAAGTAAACTAAATGTAAGCGACAAATCAATTCTATTTTCACAAAAAAAATGATCACTTATGCACATTTTGGTCAGAACTTGTAGGTTTTAAAACAGCCGTCCTCGGACCAAAGTTGCCAGAAGACATTATCACATATTGCAAAAAAGCCTATGCTGGTTTAACGGGAGAAGCTCTGCAGTGGTACACAATAAAATCAATTTTGTATTGATATTTTTTTTCGCACAACAATATGTCACGTACTAGAGCTAACTTGATGTATGCCTGACCTGTGAGGAATATATTTATCAAAAGTTTACTTGGAAGTGACTGTTAGTTGCGTCATAAGCAAGCATATGATTGCTTAACAAAAATCTAATGGTCAACCTACGAAGGTCTGAGAACGGTTAGAAAAATAAAAAAAAAACAGCCCTTAGTCTCTGACCGTGCTATGCAGCTTCCTCACAATGTGCCCCCTCCCCCCTTCTGCGAATCATTTACCTCAAGATTAATGTGACTGGAAAACTTACTGACAATAGATTTAAGCAGATAAGGAAAGCTCTGGTGGACTTGAAAATTAACCACTGTCGCGGTATCTATGTAATTCAATTTTACCTCTAGTGCGTTTTTTTATTTGTAAATGATTATACTTCATTTTTTCATAGCCTCGTTCTGAAGCAGCGCTTTTTCTAAGCTGCTGGGTTCAGAATAGCGGTGGTACACTGCCTAGCCTCTTCTGTTATATTGTCAGAAATCTCAAGCTAACGTCATGTGGAAAATGAGTGTTAATGCTGTTAATACTTAAGCTAAAGGTGGTAATCTGTCGAACATTTTACGATTACATGCACGTTTGACTATAATCAATTTAGCGATTAACTTGAAGAACTCTTTCAGTATACGATAGTAAAAAATTTCCCCTCCTCTCGGAAGAGAATCGTGAGGAAATACGAATGTTTTTTTTTGCGCCGAGAGTACACGGCGTAGTCAATTTATTGGCGAAATGACGAGGATTTGTACCATAACCATTTGTTCACACATTCATAAGCCAGTGAATGGTCGGTAGTGAGGCGCGCGCTTTACTCCGTTTATATATACGTACGAGCGAGCGGGCGGGAGAGTGGGGTGCAGGGAGGAGAGAGAGTGAACGGCGAGACAAGGAGCGGTGAAGCACTGCACTTGTCATTGTACCTGACGGCCCTAATGTCAGTGTCTTATCCACACAAACACTACACAAACGCCATTAGCACAAACGCTACAAACGCGTTTCAAACGCACTGCGTTAAGGCGGTGGCAAGTCACGGTCAAGTCGACGAGTTGGGGCTCCGGTTGCTAGGAGCGAGGATAAGCGCGAATTCCTGCAGCTGTTGCTGACAGCTACCGACACCAAAGCGTGACATGGGGGGGGGGGGGGTTAGCTCAGGTTGCTAGGGACGCGCGCGCCCGCAGCCGTTGTTATGGGAGAGGTTGGTGGACGGATTACGATGGGCGCCTGACATAGCCCGACTAAGAAATGCATTCGCATTTAAAGCTACTGATGGAGATTTCTCCAGATGATCAGAACGCTAATTCTTAAATTGTAGACTTCACTCTCAAAGCAAAGATGAGTTAGTCCACTTGCACATAATAAGACTAGGCGAGGGGCACGTTCAACTACCTTCTTTGGGGTGTATTTGGTTCAATCACTAGCACTTCCCTTCAAGATCGTCGGCAGAATTTTCTTTTGGGTTCTGCTAATGGGTGTTTCATCCCGACTGGGTAGGCGGATAGCACTGGTAAAGCTTGGGTGAGGGTAAGTGCTGTTGAGGCTTGTGGGGGGGTAACTGCCCATTTTTTTGCACCCCTTTGACTATGCGCATGCTTTCATTTTATTGACGTTATCAGGGCTCTACAAAAAACTCTGCTTGACAAATTTGCTTGCTGTGTAATATGCATACGCACGCTGAGACCATATTTCGCGCTTTTTTTTTACGACAGGTGTAGGGCAATCGGGCATCTGCAATCCGTTCGGTGTAACCGCTCAAACGCCGGTGCTACAAGAATAAAAGTTACTGATTAGACATAACTAGATGTGTAAGGTAGAGATAAAAAGAAAAGGCTGGGACAAGTAAATATATAGCTAACCATTACTTGTCTACATTGCTTTTTGTTTTCAAGCTCGTTTGATTGGAGTGAGTCTGAACGTGTCGGGTGAAATTATCCGTCAGCAGTTATCGTCACGCCTTCTCAAGCTCAGCAAAGGTAGTATTAGGGGGGAAAGCTTTTATGCGTTTTCTCCGTTTCACACCCATAGTAGCCTGTCACAACAGCCAAGCCAACAGACTGCGAGGCCTTTTAGTCGTAGCAGTGAGTATACGACTGAGACAGTGGTGCAGATTTTTGACGATGCCAGTGCCCGTGACCTGGTTGTTTCTGCTGCTCCCATCTGTTCTCCCGTGATTCCGTCCCAAACGTGCCACAGCCGCGTCACCCTGGCGCCCTCCTTGCTATTTGATGAGCTACATGGCGTGTGTGACGCGTGGACAACGTATCCTTCCTACTACCTGAAAACACACACACAAAAAACACCCAAACAAAAAAAGCTGTTGCTTGCGACCAGCAGAACTCGCGCAGCCAACATTCATCATCCACATACTTCACGCAGTATGAACTGCCCTTGGGGCTTTGTACAAATTCCTTCGCTAATGGACACGCTCATTACTACGATCCGATGAAACATTGCCTGTTGCCCCTGCTGCCATTACGACTTGCTGAGCAGGAACCGGGAGCCTTAAGTTTTGACACCTGCTGTAACATGCCCATTGCATCTGAACCGTTGCCTGGCTTTCCGCGCGGCTTGTCTGTTCTAGTTTAACGAGCTCTTGTGTATCTGTGGTGGTGTTTCATCAGTATTCCTTCATGAAAATTCCCTTAGCTGTCGAAAGAAAAACCACATCTAGGTCACCCACTGGACAACCACGTTCGGTAACGTTGTGGTACTTATAAGTCTCCGCTTGACTGTATACTCGTAATGATCAGTTTCGTCTTCGTATACAATGTAGACCTTTCAATACTTTCCATGGGACATGCTATTAAACAATAAAGACATGTTACATCTGTTTTTCCCACATGATTTCCCGATGTTAGCTCTAGCACATCTCGTATTTTGATATCTTTCCCTATTTGAACATTTTTTTAACAATAGCGGGTCATATGAGGAAAAAGAAAGCAGAGGGTAATACACAAATTCTCTTGGGTAAACCGAAATTCAGCCGATTGGCGCTGTATGTACAACTTTCGCTCTATGCATGCGGCGCTTTACCACTCTATATTTTGAGCTAAAGCGAAAGCTTCACGCATTCTTTTCATCAGTATTTTGTATGAGGGCTGTATGCAGACTATCTAACTCTTCTCTTTTGTCCGCCGCATACACTACGTTGTGACTTTCGCGTGCAGTGTCGAATGATCCCCATAAAAATTTTCCCCCTGATTTTCCCTATAGATGAAGCATGAACGCCTGTAAATTTCAAGAGGGAAGACAGATGGTGCTATTTGAAAAAAACACTGGTAATTAAGCTAGAGCCCGTACAATTATGTGGTGTTAAGATTATGGAAACAAAAATATTTTACCTTTGTCATGTGTAAGCTAAAGGAGGACCTAGCTGAACACTGCAATCTTTTATGCAGTAGTTCTACTTACACAAGACAACTAAGTGTTCAATAAAGAATACTGAAATCGAGAATAAAAAGCACAATAGGATGAAGTATATAACATGCATAAACTTTTATAGAACCATGCAACTGGTGCACAATATGATAGTGACATTTTTGTTTGTACAATATACTTCCTTCTGTTTGCAGCGATGTGTGCCCAGAAGGAAGTCACTTGCGAAGCATTACTGCTTGATTTGAGGAATTGCCTATTACATTGTAGCACACAGTAAGCCTCGGTACAGAGGTAAAAGGAAAAAGTAGCTTGAATTCTTCACTGCCTATTTGTCATTGTGCATGCGCAGAAAAAATCGAGTACGCATATTCGGTATTTTCCAATGGCGAATCTGATACCAAGGTACTGCATTCGCTATATGTCAGACAACCATTTCCTTGTACCGCTCGTATTCCATCTTCATAGTACTTCATTGATATTTTGCTACTACTATGCCAATATATACTGGCTGGTGTCACGTAACTTTATCATCATAGATGGACTGTGGGCATAAGTTCAGTTGCGGTAGAAGAGATTGCTGAGTCCACGGCTTACAAAAACATGCTGCCTGCTTGACATTTCAGTTTATATTGCCGTAGTTTTTATGTAGTCATTCGCGTTCACCTCTTACGCTGCAGCAGAGAATTCAGTGTCTCAGTTGTAATACGAGTAAACTTTCCTGCTGGAAGCAACAGAAAGAAAACAAAATGCCATTGCATTGAAATGGGATGAACAGCTCTGCTTCATCTTAAAAATAAAAATAAGCGTAGTGTTTTCCTCTCGATTAAATTGCAGGATACCTACATTGCAATATTGTCCGACTTCAATATGTTTCTTTTGTAGCGCGACACTTTATGCAACTCCTGGCCTCTTATAGTAAATGGAAGTTTGTTATTGATTGTTTAGAGAGGGAGGCATAGGGAAGAAATGAAAAACCGCGGGTAATCATACAAGACAACGTCCAACCAATCTGCGTCTTTTAATTTCTTTCTTCCTTTCTTTCTTTCTTTCTTTCCTTCTTTCTTTCTTTCTTTCTTTCTTTCTTTCCTACGTTACGTTATACGCTCCTAGATCAGAAGAAATTTATCTAATGAATACATTTTTTTATTCAGTTCGATAGTTTTTACGAAACACACAAAACCACTTTTAGAGAAATTCTAGTGAATACAAGCTCAGGTCTCGCAACTGCGAGGAGGCAGTTGCTGGAGAAACAGAGGTATTTCAGTTCTTGCAGCCATATTATCTTTTTATTGTTGCTTGCTCGCTTTTTACGAGTGCTTGGTCTAATACTTAAGGCACTTCACTTCATCTGCAGGCTTCGGAGAGAGTATTCAATGCGTTACGGTAAATTTTTGTCTATGTTTTGTGTCTACTATATGATCTATTCAAACAGCTGGCGGTGTGCTACAAAATCCGTGCAAAAAAAAAAAAACGATCAGAATGCTATATCAAAGGGGCTCTTTATTTCCCGCGAAGAAAAAATAAAACGTCTGCAAGCGAAAAAAAAATAGGCGCAGGAATGGCAACTTTCTTACGTGTTAAGCTTCGTGGCAGCACGTATACAGATTGATGGACGTTTGTCGCCTCTTTTTAGTATTCACGACGGCGTGCGCCCATAAGCGTCCCTGATGTCTGCTTTTGCTGCTTCCACTTCGGGCGATCACCTCGTGGTAAGGAAGAAGGTGACAACTCGACACTCCTGCATGTGATCAAAGATGGTGCCGAGACAGGCGCACACGGAAGCATACTCATGGTAGTGAGTGCACACCGACCTTGCGAAATGTTTTGAAGCCACTCAACGAGTGACAAGATAAGTCATCAGTCTCCGTCGCACAGCGCCAATAAAAAATCCGGTGCTCAGAATCTGATGATAGGAAGGAGCAGTAGCAGTTCTTTTGTAGGACTATTGGCACACACTGCGACTCACAATATTTTGAAGACGACTGCATTCTATGTTGCCGAAGCCGCTTTCGCCAACACTGAGGTGCGTAGAGCCCTTCCATGAGGGGATTGCGGGTGCTACAGTTATACTATTGAGCATATATACTCACAGAATGCCCAAAATTCTGTAGTTTGCACTGTCTGCTGCTAAGAAATTTGTGATTTCATATTTCTCAAACAGCACTCGATGATTTCTCATTTCCTAGTGGTCTTGCGTAAACCACATATTATTTATGAATCCAGTGGTGGAATTCTTAACCACCACCGGACTAGAATTGGCTGGCATGCTCATACTCTGCGCGGGATGTGAATGTTTCAGGCTTTTTTGCATTGTAATTGGTATTTTCGTAAATTTTACAATGACCTCGAAAGAGACAAAACGAGGCCGTATGTCACCTGACGTGGCCCACTCTTTTTTTTACGTATCTTCATTTTTCTACCGTATTCTCTTTTCCGTTCTCTCGTCTTCACGCAAGTTGACGTGGTGTCCTTTTTAGGAAGCAATTTCGTCACCTGCCTATATTTCTCTAACGTGGCGTTTTCTATGCTCAAACAACAACAACAACAACAACAACAACAACCACCTTGACAACGATGATGACAATAACAAAAAAAAATAAAAACTAGAGTCACGGCAATGGTGACGAAGACGAGGATTTCAGTACACACCACTGTACAGGCAATGCGACGCTCATCCGCCTGTAGGTTGGCGTGTCAATATTAAATGACAGTGCTACAGTAAAACCAAAAGGCATTAAAACGTCAAAGCAGACTGCGCGTTCAAACTACAATTTTATTGAGCAAACCAGGTATGTGAATATATTATTATGAATAAGGCATTACGTTTCGCTCCGATGCATTAGCTTGATTTAATGTAGACTGGCCGAGTCGACGTATCGTAAATAAAACATGGTATGCTGCGCATTGCTTCAGATGCCAAATTGAGATTGCTTGCGCTACTACGTATCATATATAATGACTGAGCAGTATCTTCCATTTATCAAGCTGTTGACTGCACGCTCAGAATTAGTCAAACGACTGGATTGCTAATAAATAGGAATATAATAATCCATGATTCGCAAGTGGCATACATCTGTTCAGCAATGATGGCAACGAATAGCAAAAGATGATTGAAGACATAAACTGAGGAAGCAGAGGAAATATAAATATGCTAAAGGTAATAATGCTCGATAGCCAGGCGTGAGAAAAAATAGTTTACGATCCAGACCTTGGAGTATCTACAAGAGTACCTATATACGCAGATATATATACCTAGGAGTGCATATTGTAGGCTTTTCCTGAATCAAGACTGGTAATCAGGCCCATTCCTTAAACTAAAAAGTGTAGAATCAATGTATATGGCGAGTTTCAATATATGGGGCTGAAACTGGAATGCTAACGAAGAGGAAAAGTTCGGCAATACGTAGCGTGAAATGTAACAGAGAATGATAGGTGTAACATCCGAAGACAGCAGAATGGGTCAGGGGTAGCTGATATTGATAAAGAACAATGGACCAGAGCCGGCCACGTAATACGTAGGACAGACAACAGATGGTTGGTTAGAGCAACGGAACGGATACCTATGTGTGGTAAACGCAGCCGAGAACGGAAGCGAGTTAGATGGGACAACAACATTAATAAGTTCGCTGCTGTGAAATAGAATAAATTTGCGAAACATACAGCTAATGGTAGGTCATTGGGAGGTTTTTGGCCTGGCGTATAGTAGGCTGGCAACGATGATGATCTTGGATTATAGACGTCGGCTGGTGATTGATATAGCTTGACTTGATGCTGAACTATACCATAAAAAATATTGGTAGATCCCACGTACAGCGAGAACCGATTATATGCGCGAAGCACGAATGAGGAAGGTTAGATTGTCACATTAAAATCAGCACAACGTTACGAGGTGGTCGTAAATTGTCCCGTACACGACTTCCATGTCGTGATTATCATGTTTGTGCCTGACATTTGTGCTCGTCATCTTTTCACGTCACGTAATACCAAATTTGGTATAATTGAAGCTATAGCAAAACGTCCGTGAGCGCGCTAGGAGCGAAGCGTGTAGTCATGTTTTACGTGGCACATATGTCACGATTATCATGTTTGAACGAGTCATTTACCATCGGAGTCTGTTCACGTCACGTGATACCGAATTCGGTATATGTGAAGCTAGTCAAACGGCCGCGAGCACATCATGAGCGTGGTATGTAGTCATGTTCTTACATGACACGCCTGTCTTGTTATCATGTTTGCACCGGTCACATACCTTCGTCATCCATTCACATCACGTAATGCCAAATTCGGTGTACTTGAAGCCAGCGAAACGACCGAAAGTGCATCATGAGCGTGGCATGTAGCCATGTTCCTAAATTACACGCATATCAGGATTATCAGGTTTGTGTCAGCCGTATACCTCCTTCATCCATTCACGTCACGCAACACCGAATTTGGTATCTGTGTAGTTAGCGAAACGACCGCTAGTGCAATATGAGCGTGGTATGTAGTCACGTTCTTACATGACACGCATATCATGCTTATCATGTTTAGACGTGTCATTTACCTTCGTCGTCTGCTCGCGTCACGTAATACTAAATTCGGTATATGTGAAGAAACGGCCGCTAGTGCATCTTGAGCATGACATGTGATCATGTTCATACATGACACGCATATCATAGTTAACTTGTTTGTACCAGTCATATACATCCGCCATTCATTCACGTCACGTAGCACCAAATGTGGCATATGAGAAGCTAGCAAAGTGACCGCGAGCGCAATATGAGTGTGGTATGCAGGCATGTTCCTACATGACGCGTATATCATTATTTTCACGTTAGGGCCTGTCACTTATATTCGCCATGCAGTCAACTCATACCATACCAGTTTTGCGATATGTCATGTGAACGAAACCATCACAGCAGCAGCCAGACCATTACATGTAAATCAAGATATTCATGTCATACTTGTCATGAGTTTCATGTTACAACTTCTCAGTTGCGCTCGTCATACAGTGATGTTATGCCATACGAATTTCGGCATAGATCCCATTATCCAAACGGCCAGGAGAGCTACCAATCGTAGATAGATAGATAGATAGATAGATAGATAGATAGATAGATAGATAGATAGATAGATAGATAGATAGATAGATAGATAGATAGATAGATAGATAGATAGATAGATAGATAGATAGATAGATAGATAGATAGATAGATAGATAGATAGATAGATAGATAGATAGATACGGTCAAACTCGTGGGAGTTCGCTAAAAAATGCTTCGCATTTAAAAACTGCGCTTATTCTGGGCTTTAAAGACCGTAATAGAGGGTGTGAAACCAAACATTATACTCTGCTAGCGTTGGTCACTGGTTTGAACATTTTGAATCGCAAGTCGAGGACACTTTTGTTATATCCGCATGCAGCTTTTAAGCGTACCACCGCATTAATGGAGCCAGTGTCGGCGTAATCGAATACACGTATTCTGCGTGGCAATCAAGCATTGTACCCCAGAGCCACCCGCAAACGCCTGAAATTGCTTTGAAAAAAGAGCGTATACAGCAAGGGTCTAAAATGCGAACCATGATGCGGCCCGGTCAGCACATGTATGTCTTCAACCCATATTTTTCTTGATTTTTTTGAAAAAAGTATGTCCATATCCATACACAAGACTTGACTGGCTTCAAGCATTAGTTGTTTCGTAAGGTACCCCATTCGGTCTCTTGTGCTTCTGCATACGTGACCATATTGTCTACTTTGCCGAATTCGCGTGCAGATTTCAGTCATTCTGGAGATCGATACCGATGTGGTTCTCAAATCTTGGTGTCAAATCCTCTTCATAAATGGTCCCTATATGAAATATCCAAGAGGCCGCCGTTCAAACGACGTCAGCTATGCAGGGCCGGAGAAACGCTTAAAGGCGAATACAACCTTGCCCCATCTTTGAAAAGCAAATATAAACACAAAAATGCTCTCAGGATGCGTTCCAAGGGTCCACTTAATGGCAAAAATATCTACTAGCTCATTGCAACTCATTTTCTCACTTGTGTGCAGCCAGGCTTTCGCCTTCTTGTCTTGCAAGACGTAAGATCTGCCGAACATACCTTAATAGCAAACGAATTCCAGTGCCGCACGTATTGAATGAACAGTACGGAAACTTCAGCATTCGTTCAATTGCTACTTGCACACTACTACGTAGTGGGCTGTCTAGACGGCATCTTAACCTTGACCTCTCAGAACTAATACGCTCCAATGAACTCTCTCTTGCATTCCTTCAACTCATGGCTGGCCCTTTTGCCACAGTTGTGCACGAGTGTAAAAGTGTGAACGGACCATGTTTCGTATGCGGCTCGGCGTAGCATTGAAAGCAAAAACTCGTACAATATATGCTAGAGCTGCAAAGCTGGATTCACATTGCCGGCCCTTTTACGGAAGGCGTTGCTGGGTGAGTTGGTGCATTGCCTAAAACTAAAAGCACAGAGCGCAAAAAAAGACGAGACGTGGACCGGAATGAGTGCCAGTTACTTGTCTCCTGTGCCTCGTCTTTTTTGCTCTAGTTTTACCTTTTACGGATTGTCATCATATCCGACATGTCACCTGTATTCTGTGACCTTCAAGCTTTGTGTATGATGGTGCTGCCCCTCACCGCCAAAAATAAAGGTGTAACTCGTGCTAGTGTCGCAACGTGCATGTGAGAGTAGGACGCGCTAATGTGCGGCTCTAGCACACAGCTATGAGTTCGGTAATTGATTCGTGGTTTGGTAATCCACGTGTCAACTGACAGCGGGAGAGACGGTACGCACGTTTCGAAAGCCACAGCATGCAATACTGCAGAAGATGAAGCCTACGCTGCGAGCATCGCAAGTAAGACGTTGCCCTAGCTTGAGGTGGCTGCTGTATAGTCAATGAGTTCGAAGGTGGTGAAGTAAATGAAACCTGCTGACTTTCCTTTTATGTCGTCAATCGAGCATGACAGCGTTCAACACGCCAAGGAGGAAGATGGCTTGAGAAATTACTGAAGACTAGCTTAGAGGAAGTCGAACTAGGCGAGGCTAGGAAAGCTTGGAAGGCTCGTGAAGCAGGGACAGTAGACATGAAGGGAAATGCGTGATAAGATTTCTATCATAGTACCAAATGACATAGCAGGGGAAATTGTCAATTTTTCATGCTGAATAAATAACAATGTAGGTAAAGTGAATAAGCGACAATAGTTCTAGAAGACAGTACAAGAGTATGCTTTCACGTTGATTCACGATAACGAAGAATTAAAGCAGTTTTTTGGGAACATTGGATTCGGCATGAAAAAAGAAAAAAAATCAGTAAGCTGGAACCATAGAAGAGTTAGAGATAGAAGCTGGAACCATAGAAGCAGGCTCGACATTGGAAACATTTTCGATATATCGTTGGCTATAGGAAAAGCAGAAGTGATATCTCGTTTTTTTTTTCGTGGAAGGGAATCTAATTAGAGTATCCTTTTTCGAAGCATGGTTGTAAGAAGTGATCCTGGAAAAATGAAATTTGCGGAAACAAGGCATAAAGTAGATTTTCCCTCGAACTGCGCGGAGTATAAAGCTATTCGGTAGAGTAACCAACAACATTTATGACGGGTATAGAGCCAAGACTGCTTTCAGCTAAATACAAAAAAGTACAGGTGATGAAATAGGCCAACCTAATAACAGTGGGAATAAAAACTCCTGATCCTGCGGATAGTGCGAGTCAGTTTTTTGCAGAACAGTCAGCGAGGGTATGACTATAAAGAATTTTTTTTTCTTTAGACCAAGTGGTAGACGATATATCGACAACTTCGCGTACTTTCTGTAGGTGCGCGCATATCGTGAGATTACCGGCACGTCGACTACTCTGGCGCCTAAAGGATAGCTGACGTAACGTTGGTGCTCACGCTCGAGCACAGACGTCAGTCGAATCGGGGTGCTTGCTACGGTGCGGTTATATGAATATCATAAGTAGCAATAGTAGGTGTATTCCTCCTAGTTCTATCAACTCTTTAGCGTGCAGATCGTAAGGTCATATGAGTACGCTTGTGATGTTTATTACAGTGATATGAAAGCGAATAGCCAACACCGCAACCAGAAACGACATACCGACGTGGCGTCATGGCATGGCGGCATGTCATCAATGAAGTTGGCTCAATGCAATTTCAAGCACTGGCATAGCTTTATTGTATGACACCTTACTGAATGCGTGGGCTAGAACCGCAATTTTTATTCTTTGCGGGCAGTGCTGCAGTTTACGTTCATCGACAATGCCGCCGACGCTGACACCGCGTTTTCGTGTCATTTTCCTTAACGCTATCACGTCGAGATTTCTGTAGTGTATTCTCGTCGTTCCCGAGTTGATAGAGACAACGAATGGCGCCGCATGCATGCATTTCATGGGCATTGGTATGCGGGTATGTGCCAGGCGTGACTACAGGAAATGGTACATGACGTATGCAATAGGAATATTGAGGTAATCATATAACCTGTTAATCCTGTTCGCCGTACACTCATGTCGTCCTACGCCAGTTTTCGTATGTAGGGAGATGACCACGTGAGCATGCAGACGTAGGTGACTAGATAACGATTAAAAAAACAGTCAAAGTGTTTTTGATGCTCTAAAAAATGGTCCACATTTAAAAAGCAGGACACGTAGGCTAGAGTTCGCAAATGCTTATGATGCCGTATAACCGGAGTTAGACCCCATATGAAAATTAATGACTGGTATCTCAGTTTTAAAAACTGTAGCAGGGTTGATAGGCGGGTTGATAGGAAGGAAGTTGGTATATATTCATTATGAAATATTAGGAGCGCAAACTAACGGGCACTAACGGGACGACACTTGATCACGGTAGAACCTTCTTCCTTGTATTTCCCTTTCCATTCTTGTCTTTATGGTATATATTCTCTTCATTGAATAAACCCAGATTTAGTCTGTACTCGTTTGTCTCCTCTCTTGTGTCGCGTTAATTTGCGCTCCCAATATTCCATTGTGAATAAAAACTGATTTGGAGGTCACCGATAAAGCAGGAGTTAAAACATTAAAACACAGGCAGGTTTTCTTAAGCGACAAAAAACTTTATAACAGACCGCGCATAAAAGTACACCAGTAGGTAGAAGTCAGGTGTAATTGGTAGAACTGTAAAAAAAGTTGTAAAAAAACTAGTGGCGTTTTAGGTTTTGATATTTGAAAGACTGGAGAAGTTGTAAGGATTGAGGAAAGCAGGAATCCATTCCATCGAAGACTTTGTCTTTGCACCAAGATGTGTTATCGCAAATAGCCTATGTAGAGTTATCGATGTTCTACTCAATATGAGTGATGTCTTAAGAAAAAAGGAGTGATTATGCACTGAAATTTAGGGTAGATTCACTTAACGCCAATTATACGCTGTCAGAGAAAATGTTCAGGAGAGTTCCTGGACGTTGAAAGATCAGTTGCTGAACTGTACGACAGTCGTCGTAATGATAATACGAGAACTTAGCTTCAGGTAATTTTAATAAAGGAAAAAAAAGAAAAAAAACATTCTGAACATTTTACACTAGAATCCCTTACGCTAGAATGATACTTAAGAGAAGAAGTTCACGCAGACGCTGTACAAGTTATTAGGCAACGCGGTGGGTGGTTGGGATAGACGTCAGACTGTTCAGTTTCGCAGACATATAGCGCCACACGTATGAGCAGTATTGAGTAGCACAAAGTCCTACTGTCTTGCACAGTTTGCTCTGCAACCAGGTGCAACTCGCGAGGGTGAAACAACGATTCAGCTAAATGTTAGGTGTGTTTGCGCACTTAGTACTTGTTAAAAGAGCTACAAATTTTTCTCCCCTTGTTGGACGCGCCCCTGAACCGCCGCCATGAAATGCTTGCAAGATCCCTCGCCAGAACAACTGTCAAAACAAGAGCAGATGCAACCGCTCCGCACGCGGCGAAGAAATGCGGCAATAGATTACTCCTGTTTTGTGAATTGCAATGGACGTGAAAGACTGATGAATAAAGTTCAGTTTTACCGATTTCCTTAACTCTCCCACGAATCAGAATGGTGAGAGCGCTGGATACGGGCCGTTGTGATTGTGTTGGGTAAGTGAATTACCCGCGTTCTCTACAGCCGGTCGCGTGAGAGAATGTGATGATGTGGGCCCCCTGTGTTCACACGCAAGCACACACGCGTATTGTGTGATGGGTAGCTACTTGGCGTCATCACGGCGGTGACGATTTTGGGTTTTTCGATGTGCTCTTGAACCTATATCTGTCTTGCATTCTCCGTATACTCAATAGCATGTGGTTACAGGGCAGAGTAGTCAGTAGGAATTAGTTCTGGTTGAGCTTGCTTTCTGTTTTCATTTCATTTTCTCAATTATTTTTCTACCAGTAGATTAAGCTTTTGTAGAGGTGTTTGCTGGTTAGCTGTGTACGTGTGTGTGTGTTGAAGTTTTTTATGGGAAAATTTTCACTTATTGCATATTTGTATCGTCGCTTTCTTAACGAAATCGCGCTCTTAGTGCACTTGTACATCAATACTACCGGCCGTTTGTTTTTAAAACCCATTTTTGAAACTTTTAAACGTTTTAGTTAATATATTTATTACACTAATACACTAATACAATACAATAGAAAAAATTGCGTAGAACACAGAAGGAGGGCCCAAAGTAAAAACTGCCAGGAGGACCTCCTGTTAGAACAAGTACAAATAACGTAAAACAAGAAATGGCAACTAAGAAACCGTAAGAAACTATTTCAATATAACAAACTAGCACATAAGTAAATACTTACTTGAACACGGATTGCGTTGTTTTGAATTAGTTCCCTGCCTGTGTCGTTGCATTTTGAGGTGCTGTAACGTAAAAAAAAAAAAACTTAGTGCACGTGCATTCAAGTTGATGGTGAAAAACCCTAATATGTCAAACTCAATCTGTAGGCTCCCAATATCTTGATTCTTAGTACCTATGCACTACATCTTCCGCACGTTAAATCTCACAACTTAATGAGGTATTTTCTTCGACGTTTTACATGCTAAGCAGCTCTTTGACTAGCTTCTGTAACGCTGTTTCTCCGTGCGTCCGTACAAACGCGCCACAACGTGATCCCCTCGCCGCAGATGTTGGAGTGGTGTCAAGTAGGTCATGCCGCTGCTGCGCGTTGACGTCACGCTCTCCTCGCAGCGCGCGCTGACGTCGCTCTGTCTGTCACCTGCCACGCGCTCGCCACAGCGCCCGCTGCTACCGCCTCGTGCGTTCGCCCGATGCCTGCCGCTACCACCACTCACTCCACTACCTCGACCACCGCTCGCGAATCTTTCAGCACTCACCACAGCACTTGCGTTAGCGCCGTTCAACCCGTGACGCCAGCCGTGCCAAACGCTGCTGCTTCGCATCCCATCAGGGTTACCTTTGAGAAGATGGCATACATTTTTGTAACGCAGGCAAGCCTTTTCGCGCATTTCACATCATTGCCTCTTGCGATCACGACGACTGCAACATAGCATAAATAAGTATAGTTAACTGCCCGCGGTAGTATGTCTCTTTTATCTGGCTTTCGAATGTGAAGGCCGAGCTGCACGACGATGGGCTGGGGAAGGGGGGTGAGATGGAATACCCAAGAAATGACCAGCATCATGAAACACATGCTGACACGACACGAGATCTAATGCGGGAAAGAGACGTGCCTAGAAAGACGCATGTATCGCACGACGGCGCTGGTCATTCATTGGAGCTAAGACACATCCGACGAGTACGTGCTTGGTGGCGCGCATTTCTTCACCATTATCCTCAGGAGCGTGCACGACGTGAACTCGGTCGAGTATGGGCTTGACTGGACGTGGCAAACATGCTAAAACACTAAAACAGTGTGGCTCCAAGGTCAACGGCAATGTATATTCTGCAACATGTGACTGCTGCTCCAGCATGGAGCACGCGAAGCCGCTTTTCTCAGTTTCGAGTCCTTCAAAGAATGCCCACACATGACTGACTCGTGAATGGCTGTGCATTAAGCGTGAATTGAAATCTGGGGTGATGCGATTTCGTCGTGAATTTCGTGCAGCTCAGTGAATGTGGGTACGTGGTTTAGATCCTTGACGCTGCATCAAACATGCGAATGACGAGATACAGGATGATATTGGTTTTGCGAGTATAAACGACATCACCAAGCATAATACGGAAACTGGCTACTTTACGATAGGGCAATAAATATGATTTAGTTTGGCCATTCAGAGAAGTGATATTCGGGGCGAGAATGCCGCTATTTGTTAAACGGCATTCTTTCCTTCACAAAATTCTGCCAACCGCGAATCGCAGACTGTGCTCAACTGCGGCAGCGAAGAAACCATCAAACATATCTCGTGTCACTGTCGTCAATACAGCACTCATGTAGACAAAGTCCCTGTCAGTGTTGTTTGCATGACAACAGCTTTGAGAGCGATCCATCTGGGAATGCTGGAACGCTCGAGCGTATCACAAGAATGCGACGAAGACGCTGCTGAAATTTCTCCAAGTGACTCACCTTATCGAAATATCGTGCCATTCGTATACGTACGTGCCTGCGTGCGTTTTTGTGTGCATGTATGTGTGTGTGTGTGTGTGCGTGCGTGTTTCAACATATATCTTTTCATGTCTCGTTCTTTTTCCCCTTATTTTTTCCCAAAAGCATAGTAGCAAACAGGATATATGTTACAGCTTTCATCCCTGCCTTTTTTTATCTCTTTTCCCCTTCCTATCTCAACATGGACCTCCTGCCTAAATAAACGACGAAGATCCCAATAGACATCTGTTTTCTGTCTCAATGGTCCACCAATGTGTTCAAAATTTCACTCTGTTCAAAGTGTCATATCCACCTTCACTTATAGCGCATGATAGCATCGGCTGGGTCTATGGCTGGATAGTTAGCGTTGAGTGCTCGAGGCGAAAACGCAATGAACTTGCTTTGTAGACGGAAAGCTTCGATAACTTTGAGGTAGTGATTTCTCCTTTAAAACATGCTATGTTATTGATTGATAATAGATTGAAATGTAAGAATTTTAACCTCGATGAAAAAAACCGGTGACTTTCATTGCGTGTTTTCTACGATAGATGTGCCTTGTAATGTCCGCTACATTAAGTGAGGACAAATTTATATTAGAAAAAGTTATCGATATTCCTGTAAAACGACGCTGCGTGGATCAGATGCGCTATGAACGATATTGCTTAGCGCTTTAGTATTATTTCTTTTGCACATCTCGTCCTCCCATTACTGTTTCCTCAGACGTTATCAATGCTTTTCTGGTCACAGTTTGCATATTCCTTTGCACTCCGAGAGAAAGTACGAAAATGAACCACCACCGAAGAGTCATAAGGCTAACCATGCAAGCATGGATTTGTTTCGCCATATGAAACACGGGAAGGAAAATATATTAAACAAAAAATCGCGAAGAAACGTCAAGAAATCTTTTAATTTGGTTCATAGAACAAATTACAGGGCGTGCATGTGCATGTAATACCATCAGAGCACAACGAAGTTAGTAGTCGTGGGCTTTTATGCAAATCGCACGATATGTGTGGCCTGCCACATGCAGTGCTTCACTTTGAAATAATTCGGAGATTCCACGTACCAAGAGAATGGATGTTATACATGCAGATGACGGATGTTTATTTTCTTATTGAGTGAAACGTCACTAAATGAACCCAATACATGTACAAATGTACGCAAAGACATATGCTGAACCGTAGCATGTGTTTTATATAACCACGTGTTTAGTTGCGTAACGAGGCGAACAGCAACATTGGTTGTATACCAACATCAGAAGTGGTTTGCGAACATGTAGTGCTTGTGCTTGCGAAGTTGGTAGCCTTTGCTATAGTGTTACGTAGACCAACTTCAGTGGATGGTGCTTAAGTAGTATGCAAATGAAGTTAGCCTGACGTGATGCCTGTATCAAAGCAATACACATGTAACGTTCATAAAATTATACAGCCAGCACTGAAACCACAAATGACATTGCACCGACATCACGCCTGCATATATGGTCTTTTTCGACAGCAATTTTTGAGCAAGAATATTTGAGTGCTACGAAGATTGCTTGGGTTCAATTCCTGCTGGCACCCTGATATTTATATTTTCCATTCGTCGGGTCGACGCGGCCGATGTAAGTTTTCCTGAACAGTGCCGCGTTTAGGAGGAGGAGGAGGAGGAGGAGGAAGGAAAGAAATGAAAGGCTTGGAGGTCAACCATACGCATGCCTGGTTTGCTACCCTGCACTGGGGCAAGGGGTGAGAGGATTAAAGGAGAAGAGAGAGAGAAGAGAAGGGCAACGTGTGTGTAGATGTGACCTTGCCCATTGCACGCTTATAAGCGGTCGCGTAGTCCTGTCGTTTTTAAAAAACTTAGCAATGCCCGCGTCGCTTTGCTGGCCTGCGACGCGTAGAGCCATGAAACAAGGATATTCTCTTCGGAAAAAAGGTCTACCGTCTAGTGTCTCTAACGTTTCGTGTAGCAACTTGCGTTCGCTCGCAAAACGTTCACATGAACACAGCAGATGTTCTATTGCCTCGTCCGTGTCGCACGATTCACATCGGGAGCTATCCGCCATTCCTATGCGAAAAGAGTACGCCTTCGTAAAAGCTACTTCTAACCACAGGCGGCACAGTAAAGTTGCATCCTGGCGGGAGAAGTCCCATAGAACTTGAAGCTTTCTCGATGGGTCCAATTTGTGTAGGCGGCGGTTCTCGACACTAGGGTCACTCAGCCAAGTTTACGACAGTGTTGGCAACGAGTGAAGGCCCCTTGCAGTGTCGGTTCTGGACAATGGAATTGGGGTTGTCTGGGCGTCCGCGTGGGCGGATCGGGCAGCATTATCAGCAAGGTCGTTACTGACAATACCACAATGTCCCGGTAACCACTGGAACGCAACGTCATGTGCTTTCGATAAAAGTTCGTGAAACACTTCTCTTATTTCATTAACTAGTTGTTGATGCACCCTTTGTCGTAAAGCTGATTGCAAGCTCTGAAGGAATGCCTTGGAATCAAAGAACACAGCCCATTTTTGAGGTCGGACTTCCGCGATATAAAGTATACCAGCACGTAAGGCGGCAAGCTCCGCTGCTGTGGATGTTGTCCTATGCGACAGTTTGAACTTTATAGTGACCTGGTACGTCGGGATGACAACAGCACCTGTGGAGCTATCAGCCGAGACTGATCCATCGGTGTAAATGTGGGTCCTCGGGCCGTATTTTTTGTTGAGTAGCGACAATGTCACCTGTTGTAGGACCACTGTTGAATGACGGTTCTTCTTCGTTATTCGCGAAATAGTGAGGCACACCTGTGGTTGTTGTAGGCACCACAGAGGTGACGCTGGTCTTGTTGCTGGAGTGAAGCCGAAAGGAAGGCATTCTCTATGAGCAGAAATAATCTTTGAAAACATCGCTTGTGGTCTTTGAAGTTGCAACACTGCAACATGGTGACCAAGACCTCGGCAGAGGTGTCTTATGTGGGCTCTCAAATTGTCAGTGGTGATGTATGTTTGTATTGGATGCTCTCTTCCGATCATGATTGCCCCGTAGGTTTAGGTGTATCGTGGCAATCCTAAGCACACGCGTAGTGCTTGTCCTTGCAGACTTTCGAGGGTGCGGATGTTTGTCTTGCAAGTACTTGCCAGTAACGGCAAGCTGTAGCGTAAAAATCCCAGAAACAGTGCTCTGTATAGCTGCATCATTGACCTTATCAATGTTCCCCATGATTTTCCGCAGAGGAACCGCATTATATGGATGATTTAAGTTAACCTTCTCTTCAAGAAATTGCAGTGGGCACTCCAAGAAAGGTCCCTGTCAATCATCACACCCAGGAAGCGATGGTTCTTCTGGTATGGAATATTTTGTCCATTGATGGTTACGGGGTATTGTATCATGGCTCTGCGATTAAACGCAACCAATGCCCATTTCTCCGTTGAGACAGAAAGATCTTGCTTGCGGAGATATGAGCATGTCAGGGTGGCAGCCTGCTGGACTCTTGCACGTACTTGTAGACGAGTTACAGCCGAAGTCCATAGACAAATATCGTCAGCATATATCAATATGAGGATAGTACTGGGCAAAGTTTCACGAAGACCTACCATCACGAGGTTAAATAAAGTGGGACTTAATACGGCGCCCTGAGGGACGCCACGTGAGGTATAGTAATTGGTGGTATGTCCATCTGCAGTTTATACAAAAAAGGACCTTCTCGCCAAATAATCCTGGTTCCATTGGAAATCCGACCACCGATTCCGACAGCTTCCAACGAGTCTAGGATGGCTTTACGGGTTACGTTATCATAAGCCCCTTTGATGTCGAGGAAGAGTGCCAGTGGTATGCGCTTGAGGCTCTCTGCTGCTGCTAATGTTGTGAAAATTAATCACGTTGTCAAGAGATGACATACCTCGCCGAAAAGCCGTCATGCAGTTTGGGTATACGTTGTAGCGCTCGAGGTACCATTCTAGGCGTGTAAGTATCATCCTTTCCATGACTTTTCCTACGCAACTTGCGAGGGCAATAGGGCGAAATGATGTCAAATCAAATGATGACTTTCCTGGTTTGAGCAAGTCGACTTATCTTCCAATCCTGGGGGACAATGCCCGCCTGCCATGAGTGGTTGTAATAGCATAACAACTGTCTCCTGGCCTCCTGTTGAAGGTTGGCTAGATAGGCGTAGGTGATGCCATCGGGTCCTGGTGAAGATGATCGTCGGGAAGCTGCCAAAGATGCGTCAAGTTCTTCTATAGTGAAAGGTTGTCCATTTCGGAGATGCGGGGTTCAGGGATAACACTCTTAATGGTGCCAGCGGACAACGCGGACACACCAGCGATTCGTGTACAAAACTCGTTTGCCACTTCAAGTTGAGTGCGGCCTAAATGTAGGGCTAAAGCTATGAAAGCTTTCTGTTGGGGAGTCCAGCGCAGGCCACGAATAGTGCTCCAGATGCGTGACAACGGCTTTCGGGGATCCAATAATTCGCAGAATGATTTCGAGCGTTCTTGTTCAAGTTTGTCTAAACGTCGTTAGACTTTTTTTCTGTATGCGTCGTGCCAGCCTCAAGTCGCAGATTGCTTTCGTCCGTTTGTATCTCCTTTCCGCCATTCGGCGAAGCGCACCAGTTTTTCTTCCATTCAACGTCGAAATCTGCACGCTTGCCGGTGAACAGGAGGAGACAGGACTTCCCTCATTGCCTTTTTGATGACATCCTCCGAGTTCAGGGTCTTCACGGCATGTATTTTCCATGAGTCGCTGAAATTCGGACCAATCAATTCTTTGTATTGTGGTCCTAAAAGAGTTAGTAAGACCCCTTATTCGCATATAAGTTGGAATTTGGTCACTCCCATGCGTTTCGATGTCTTAAAATCAGTGCACTTGCGACCATAAGTTTCTGGATATCAAGTCAAATCAAGTCAAGTTTATTAAATAGTTCAGTTGAGTTACATGGTTAGCGTTATTACAGCAGGAGGTCCGAAAGTTTCAGAGAAACTGACAGGGGGACCTCTTATGGCTACATGGATAGGGTAATTACAAAAATACAGCAATAGTATACGGACTTGTGAGTAAAAATGAATAAACTTGATTAACAATAAAAATGCCATCAATACACAACATAATGGTATTACTCACTATTGAAAAATGAAAGGAAATAGTCAAAAGCAAGTGAAAACAAAAAACAATAATAATGAACTCTACGTGACAAATGCAACACGTTTCATTATCAGTGTTATCAATTCTACAAAGGCAAATTGAAGTAGTAAAATAGCACAGAACTGTGGAGAGCTATTGACAGTTAATTTTACAAATCGGATGAGTTGATTATTTCCTGAACGTAATATTTCTTACTGCGCGAAGTGAAAATATGGATGTTATGCGATGATTTCAATTCGAACGGCAATGAATTCCAAATGGCTATGCTAGTAAATAAGGTTGAGAACTTGCCGTAGTTTGTCCTTACGGCCGGCAAAAGAAGATTATTGCACTGGGAAAACCGGGTGATGTTACCATTAGTTAAGTGACGATGATCAATGCATGCAATAAAAATGTCATGCGTGATGAGTCTCAATCTTATCTGGAAAAGATTAAATTCCATCTTAAAACGTAACATCCTACCTGATAAAGTGAGCAAAGTGATTGTGAACGACGTACAGCTGACAGGGAAGTCTCTGGCAGACGCGTTTAATCAATACTTTGTAGGGGTTTCACAGCCTGCTACAGTGCAGAATGACGTTGAAAATATTGCGCATAACAGCAGCTCTATTTTCCTGAAACCAGTTATTGAGGCTGAAGTAGTAAATATAATTCATAACTTAAAAACCAGTACGGCTAAAGATATGGATGGCTTCCAAATTAAACCCATAAAGTACACCTCCGATTTGCTCGCACCCATACTTACCCACATTTTTAATCTATGTTTGTGCCAGGCTCTTTTCCCCCGTAAAATGCAAGTAGCCCGTGTAACAGCCTTACACAAAAAAGGAAACAAAAACGACATGGCAAATTACCGTCCCCTGTCTATACTGCCGGTCATGTCAAAGGTGCTAGAAAAAGTTATTTTAAATCGTCTTACAGATTTTCAAGAGAAGCACAGTCTCTTAAACAGCTCACAGTTTGGCTTCCGCGAAGGACTTAGTACGGAGTTCGCATTGCTAAAACAAAAAAGTCACTTTTGGCAGCGCTAGAACAAGAAGAATTGGTTCTTGGGCTGTTTATTGATTACACTAAGGCTTTCGATCACATAAATCACCAAATTCTAATTAAAAAGCTTGACCGTTACGGTTTTCGAGGGAATGCCGCACACCTAATTACGTCTTATCTGGAACATCGGAAACAATGGGTTCATATCGACGACTGTTTTTTCGATCTATTGCTTTTATCTTCTGGTGTACCACAGGGGCATCTTGGGACCATTTATTTTTAATATCTATATTAATGACGTGGTCAGCATTAGCCCTAGCGCTGAATTTATTATTTATGCTGATGAAACCAGCATATTTTTACGAGGAAATTCGGCAGACAAATTAGTTGGCGAAGCAAATTTTCTATTGGAAAACCTAAATAGCTGGACTGAGAAAACCATCTTAAAATAACACGAGCAAAACCAAATCTGTAATATTCAAAAGTAAAAATAAGAAGGTAAGATTGACGCAACAAATACTGCTGAATTCGACCCCGGTTGATATTTTACCCAACATTAAAACACTAGGAGTGGTCTTCCAGGAAAACCTTTCTTGGAACGAGCACATCCACAATATCAAGTAAGTTATCTCAAATAGTGGGACTAGTCTACCGGAATCGCCTGATCCTTCCAAGACATGTAATGATATTAATTTACAACTTTTTATTTTCCTCAAGAATGAACTATTGCCATCTAGTTTGGGCATCCACTAGTCAAGAAAACATACAAAAATTGTATTGTCTACAAAAAAAGTTTCTACGTGCTGTAGAGGACCTGCCTTCACATTTTCACACCTACCCGTTGTTTGAAAAGTATAATGTAATGCCTTTTGAGAAGATGTACAACTTTAGATTAGCGAAAGCCTATAAACAAGAATTAAAGGGGAAACATGTATTCTTGACTGAACTTGCCAACCTTAAAAGAAATTGTCAGCCTTATAAAACGCGAAACTGCGAAATTTGGACTGTTAAAACTTGTAGAACAACATATGGGCGACATACGTTAGGAAACAGACTTCCGAGGCTACAAAATGCTTTATACGAATTTACTTTCAGCTGGAAAGCAACACTTTTTATGCAATACGTTCCTTTCTTGCAAATAATTACAATGACACTATAGAATATTTCGCGCATGCCTATGAGTGTCAGCTATAAAGAATATGTCGGTGTACGCTAGGCATGGCGATTTGTAACCACCTCATATTTTCTCATATTTTCTTTCGGTCGTGTATTGAATGATTTGTGCAATTATATCTATAGTGTACTCTATGTAAATTACAAAGTTATGTTAATCTGTATGCATGTATTATGAAGGTAATCTATATGTACTGAGCTATTTAGTACATTCGTTGGTGTATATTTTCTTTTGTGTATGGTTTGTACGCAAGACGTGGTTATTTGTAGTGGGCTCACATTTTCCTTCAGGTCCTGTACTAAGTGATTTATCTGTTCAGTACATTTTTTTATGTACTGAGAACACCGTTGTACGCTGGTGCCAAAACGGGGGCCCGCAGCTTCGTCAAGCTATCCTTGCGATGGCTTTTTCTGCCGGCCTCCGGCATTGTGTACTATGTGTGTGTACTATGTACATGATGTCAATAAAGTTCACTGTTCACTGTCTCAATGAGAGTATGTTAAGTTGAGGAAACAACGAGCTGCAGGAGAAGTAAAATGGGCTGAAAGTCATTAATCTAACTGCTTTATTCTGAAGTCGCTGCAAACGTTCGATGTGCGTGAAATATGTGTTGGCCCAAGATGATACGCAATACGAAATATGGCTATGAATATGGAAAATACAAAGTACGTATGATGTGAGGCGGAAAATAAGTTCGTGTCTTGATGATAACGTGAATACCAAATGCAATTTTTTTAACGAGTGATGCTGCATGTTCATGAAATTTTAGTTCGCTATCTAAGATGACGCCAAGAAACCGCGCTTCACTGGAAATGTTTATGATGGTATTCTGGAAATGTTTATGACGGTATATCAGAGTCAAATCGAGGCAACTGCTGTACATAAGGCCCCGCAGGTATGTAGGACTGCCATCATTTAAGAAACATAGGTCGTGCTTGGAAGCGAATGGCATGAGGTTTATTCCTTGATAGATTAGGAGGTTGTTGCACGTTTGGTTCACATATACTATTACAGGAAAGATTCATAAATATACTGACGGAATGAAGAGATGCGGGATCTCAGGCCTCTCGCGTTCCACTGTAATATCGACGCTTGTCGGACCTCGTTGCGGAAGGAGAAAATTAGTGGAGCCATGGTTGCTACTGGAAAATTGCAAATACTGGACTAAGAGCATCCAGTACTTGTACTGCACTCTGAGCGAGTGGAGACTTCAGGCTGCTGCACAGCGTTCGCATGGCATCCAGCAGTGTTCGGAACATTCTGACGACTTCTGTGTCCTCCTCAGACAGCTTTGTCAGCGGCTGGCTGGAAGGGTGTGATTGTCGATGTGCGCTTGGAATTTGCAGGTGTCTGTGATTTCGGCAATGAAGGCCTAACTGATTCATCTGCAACATTGCTGTTCGTTGGTTTGTTGACCACGCTGGCCGCCTTCGGTCTGGGACGAAAGGGTGGCGAAAGAGAAGGGTGGTGGAGGGGCGCTGTCGATGCAGCGTCTTCGGAATTCTTTGATGAACTGCGGTGACGACGATGCCTCTTTTGGACGGTCCTGGCAGCCTCTCGATGCGACGAATTGTCTCTGACCATTTGTTTCAATACCGCTATTTCTCTTTCGATTTTGGGGCATTCTTTTGACGAAGCTTCATGTAACCCATGACAATTAGAGCATTTGAGGGTAGTTGCTTCACAGTCATCCGCTGAATGGGCTTCCGCGCAACGAAGACACACCATCTTATTTTCGCATACGTTTCTCACGTGGCCCAGTTTCATGCACTTATAACACTGTAAAGGCTTCGGTACGACAGGTCGCAGAGATTGCTGAAAATGGCCCACCTTTACGCTTGTGGAAGAGTCGCCCTTGAATGTGATCTTAAAGCAGCGTGAGTTTCGCAAACGGACAACTTTTGGGAAGACGCTGGCTTCATTTGCCGGTTTGACCAGAACATCGAAGTCGTAGCTGGAATGACAGTATCCACATCGTAGATGACTCCAGTGACGACGTTAGAGATCACAGGAATATAGGAGCGAACTTTCATCCCCCCAGCTCGTTGTCGTTGCGCAGTATATTAAGTGCCGCAGCATGTTAAACGTCGATGGCCAATTCGTTTTTTCGCGTGTTCACTCTGATGTCTGTGATCTCGTTTGGCACGAGTCCTTCCAGCATCACCGAAACAGATTGCCTGTTGATGCGCTTCATGTTACCGTCAGGTACATCAGGGACGAAAATGATAGTGTTTGTCACGGGTCTCCTTGGCACTCTGTCGTTCAACGTACTCGATGACGAAGATGTTCTGACGTTCCGCCTCTTCACTTTACGGCTAAGCACCAGCTTAAATTCGTCGTCATCGGAAGGCTCTTCGCTGCTCATTGAGTAAACATGAGTGCCCTCGCTGTCGTATTCGCTGTAGAGTCCCGTACGCTTCCTGGATGCGGCCACCGCCGACGCCGCGTATCTGGTGGACGTCCTGGAGGTAAACGTCCATCACTGACGGACACGGAGGTGATATTCGCGACATTCACCTATAATTAGGTAAAAAAAGAGCACACCTACTGAACAGCAATCTGCTAAGCAATCACTTCATCGTCGTCCCCGTGCCGCGTTTAAATTGCCATTAGCTGTGCTCGCCGTTCCTGGGTAAATAAAAAACTGTTGATCACCTGTGGCGCGTACCCGCATACCGCGGCCCGTGGTGTACGGGTATGTGCCACACGTGTCTCGAGGAAAGCATTTGATGATGTACGTGGCGGGATTTTCACGTTGTTTATGTCCTGAAAGTAAAACGCTCTTTATTCTCCCTCCCCGTTCTAATTTTGGTCTACATCAAATTAAGGCGGTGATCACGGGAGCACCTTAGTCGTACGTGAGGCTAGTTAGATAATCCGATAGACACGTTTAAAGCGCCTGCATCTCTGTAAGAAATGATTGATATTTGATAACACTGTGTCAAAGAGGTCACTGTATTATAAAGCGTGTTTTTTTAATCAAATATACGTGGTGTATGGGAAAATAATGGTAATTGACAAGTATCGGTGATTGGAAGCCTTTCTATGAATGCCTCTCACATGCGTGATCAATCGAATTGTAGGAGCTGAACAGCCAAACTAACTCGGCACGCCGACACTAGCTTAAAATATCCCCACATGAATCTCAGATTATTATTCTATGGAGCGAGACCCGCGGTGGTCATTTAGCCTCGAACATTTTGCCGAATGGGCGATTCTTTGATTTCTGGCAACGGCGGCTGCATTTAGATGGGAGCGAAGTGCGAAAACAGCCGCGCACTAAGCTTTCGACGGACGTTACAATGGCCAGCTGTTCCAAACTAAGCTGGAATTGTTTACTTGTTTACACAGGGTTATTTATGTGAGTATTGCCTGTAAATTCCTATGATTGATATTTTTGTTCCCACCAGGTGCAAACGAATCTGCTGGGAGACCTTAAACTGATAAAAATGTCTATTCGCGGCAGTTATACTTACTATATCGTTCAGCCCTCGAAGGACTGAGCAGTGAGAGTTTAAGAAACGTGACGACAAATTTCGTATATGCTACGGACTAATTCAGCCTTGAATATTTAACGTATTTGTTTTTTTGTTAAGGGCTCGCACGTGTGCTTCTCGAAAAAAAAAAAATTAACCCACGTCGGGAAAGTGGACACTGTGTGGGGCAGAACTCCGCGGCTGCTAATTAAAGGGGCCGTTTCCGCAGTCAACAGCCGTAATTTCCTCAGTGGTAGAAAAATAAAAAGCTGCATATACCTTGACAGCACAGATGCGACTTTCCGGCTCGGCTGGCATCTGTTAACGATACGGGAGAACTTATTATTGGAAGAGCAGATATTTCCTTGCTCTGGTATGTTAACTAACGTGAGCAAGCGAGTATTTTTGAAACACCCGCCTTATCACTGTTGGACGTGTGCACTGGGATGAAAGAATACACGCTTCAGAATCGTTCGATAAAGAACGGAAAATTGAATTTAGCTGGATGGCGGGACAGGTGTTAAGTTCGGAGTTCCACACCATTTCACACCAGCTGAAGAGGGAAATTGGTTTTTGCTACTGATATTCTTTCTGTTTTCGAGAATTGATTTCCAATAGCGGCGAGCTTGCTTACACGGAAACGAAACGCAAATCCTTCTTTTGTTAACATAGGCTTGACGCCTGAGTGGCGCGTGTGCCGTAAATTGCCGGATGTTGTTGTCGAGGCCTTGAATAGTTACCATGCATGCGCCTGGTAGGCTCCCACGTTGCTTTTTTGTTCACCAGAGAGATACCGAACACTTGACGTTTTGTAACAGCCACAAAACCGGTACCATTCGAATTTCTCTATAGGAGAATGAATTTAGTTGCTTCTTGCGGTGTATTATTCCAATATAAGGTCATAGGCTACGACAAGTGTCATAGTGGAGAGATCGCAATTAACGTTACAAGATGACGTTCTTCAACGTACACGTCAGTCAATGAGTCTGTATGGGTTCACGAGAAATACTGCATCCCGCACACATTAAGGCCACTGCAACACGGATTTTTATTGTGTTATCATTTATTATTTGAAGATATTGAAGAGCGTTGCTGAAGGCAAGTTTCGCAATTGGCCTACACAGAGTTTTTGTTGATGAAACGCATCGTTGCAGTACGGCATGGGATTATGACTGCCGACTTGCGAAAGAAAGTGTATAAAAAGAAAAGAGAACTGTCCTTTACATTAAATACGCACATCCTTCTAAAGGTAACCTAAATAACATCGTGCATTTTGGCATCGCAAGTAAGAGCACTGCTGCTATTTATACGGTTATTTTCCGCTCCCATGCAATATAGCTTGAAATAAAATATAATAAAAACTAAATAAAATCACCGGTTGTGTGTAGACTGATATTAATAGTGATATGAAGGTTACAATCACCACAATTTTTTCATGACATGATGAGTATCGTGATGCGAGACGAGTGTGTCTTCCCGGCTGAAGTCCCTGGGACGAAGTTGCATAACAACACGTCAAAGCGGGAAATTTTGGTCTTAGTGGCGGATTCACGTAAAGTTGCTGTCAAAAGGTTAAGGATCACTAGGTCTGAGAAAGTTTTACATTTCCAAGCAATTTGTGACTGTATTTGTGTGAATTTCACAGTGCTCGTTAATCTGATTGAGAGCAGGGTGAATATCTAAGCGCAAGGCTGCATGCGGCCCTAAGGTGCGGGATTATTCTGCTTCCTCTTGTGTCTTGTGGTCTGTGTACTTTTGGCACTGAGCGTATACGTGCGTCCCTTCTGGAACAGAGAAAGCCGGAAATCATCAGATCTGTGTGACCACCTGTGGGCTTGATGTGCTCCCCCAAGAGTGCGCGTTGTTCTTCGTTATAAGTACATCTTTAGTTTTGAATCTCTTGAAAGATGAACTTCCTCATCGCTATCGCCAGTGTAGGGTAGCATACCGGTCGTTCCAGACTTGTTAACATCTCTACCCTTCCTTTCCCTCCTGTTCTTCTCTTTGAATCTTTTTTCGCCCCTTTCCCCACTGTAGGAGCATAGGAGACCAGACGTGCGTCTGCTCAACCTCTCTAACTTTCCTTGCTTCTCTCTCTGTCAGTACTGCGTGCCCGGTTGGGATATTACTGAATATGAAATTAAAATTTCCATATATATGTCACATAACACATAACATATGTGAAAGAGAATTTGCGTGCATTAAGAACTCCACAACTACCTAGCTAGTGTCATACTTCGAAGCTCCAGAATGAGGCAGTGATCACACCTCTCACCTGCATGGAGGCTGTTGCGTACCTCCCTCAAAAATCCAAAAATTTAGACAAGAGTCTTTGAAAAACCAAAATATTTGATATGACACTCTTCAGTGCACCAGATAAGCCAAATAAAAATAAAGATCACGTTTTTTTTCTTTGCAATTTGGTAAGTGCATCCCTTCGTGCATGTTTTCCATATTCGTGCTTTTCTTAGATGTATTTCTTGCGGCTCACAAATGACATTTCCGAAAGCAAGTACTGGGGAAAAATGCATCCATAAACAAGGTCGTCGTATGTGCTCCGCCCTTAACAGTGTGAGCGCGCGCGTGTGTATGAAATCAATAATAGAGACCGGGTTAACATGCATACTATAGAAATGTTAAGTGACAAGCTTGACATTTCGTGTACATATTCTACGTAAACGAGTGGACAGCTGACCGACGAGCACTCGCATCCTACCTGAAGGCATCAAGTCTGCCGGAACAAGATCCTCACTATTGGACAGCTTTCCGTTCGTTAAAGGATCACGTGCTATGTGATGGCAGCTGGCAAAAAATGGTGTACCTCCCTTGCCGTCATGAAGTCAAGAGGCGCTAACACTTTCAGGGTTTGTATGTAGTGTATAAATGCCCCACAAAGTGTACGAACAGCCACAGCAGCTCAATTGGTATACGACCATCGGGCGCCTAATGTGAAGGTCGCAGGTTCAGTCACTGCCAGTGGCAAGCTGTCTTTTCGTCCACATTAGTTTCTTTACATCTAAATCACCAGTTTAACAATGCACTTACGTCGGCACGATTAACGGCACAATTCTGCGCTCCTGGGCTTTCTTACCCTTTTGATGGACGTGAGAATGCTTGAGGCACGTGTACATAGATTTAGGTGCACGTTAAGGAACCCCAGGGGGTCGAAACTACTGCAGCCTTCCACTACGCCGTCTCTGGTAATTAGATTCTGGCTTCGTGACTTTGAACCCACACAGTTATCATAATTATGAGCTTCATTTTGTGCTGGTTTTTTATTAACTATAATATATTGCGACATCTTGTACAAAATCTTGGCTTCAAATTATGTAAATTTTACGCACTTATGTTGAAACTGATCATTATAAATTTTTGCAAAGGGTTATTGTGTATTCTTTATTGTCGTTTATTGTCGTTGTTGTAATTCGCCTCTTCTTATTATGTTTGAGTTTCCTTGTAAATGAATGTTTGCTACACTTTTTGTAGCAGATGAAACTGATGTAATTTTTGGTGCAGTTTTCTAACACATTGTTTTCGCTATGAGTAACATGCCTGACGGGAAAAGGAGCAACATTTTCTGTGCATTAGCTTCCGGTTTTCAATGTATGTACTGTGTCTGCTGTGCACAAGTGTATATCTATTTGTTTTCCATAACACTCAACAAGCCATGAACTCCTCTGGTATTCATTACTAAGCCGCTGCTTCTCTCTCCTAAATCTCGTGAAAATTCCCACCATCGCATCAATGCCTGTAGAGAGTATTCTTTCGCGGGTCGTAAGATTCAGGCACTAGCTTCATTCGCTCAAATCTAGTTAATCCGATTGTTTTTTTTTTTTCATTGAATCATAGCAATACATTTCCGCGCATTCTGCTTATAGTTCGTGTTTGTCACCAAACGATTTCAACGGCTTCAGCAATTATTGAAAATTAATTGGCCCAGAGTACGTTCTGATGTTTGTTTGCGTAATTTGAGAGACTTAAATAAAAGTAATGTATTTGCGCGCTATCTAAACAGCAATCTTATATATAAAAGCTGCATCTCACCTTGAAAAGATAAGTCAGCAAAACATTTGTGACTGAGTACCAGTGAAAAATTATTGCTGAGGGTGTAGAGTTTGTGTATGCACTTGAAATATGACGTGCATGTAAATACCGCAAGGTTGCCTCGATCAGAAGTATGGTGATGTTCTTGCGCAAACGTATACACACTTGAAAATTTGCGTTCAGGCTCTATAAACGAACTGCAAACAGATATCGCTCAACAAAATCCATTTACGCTATAGTTTTCAAGTTATGAGTGAGAGATAGCTCTTTTAAGTGTTATATGTGATGCGGCGGGATAATTGTTATTTACCCGTCCGATTTAGTGGTGCTGCGCGTCATTTAATTGAAAACTACGTCCAACTTATCTGTCCTAGCATTCGCGTGCAATACATAATCAGTGTTAGCATAAATGTACAACATGATCCGTAACGTGAGGACCAGCTCATGGCACAATTTTGATGGATCACTCCGCAAAGGAGGCGCGTTCTTTGGAGCGACCGTTGCTTCGTTTACGTCTTTCAAGATATGCGCGAAGACCTCATAAATGATTCCTTGATATGCGTTTCGTTGAGTGTAGCTTTGCTGCTGTTTTTTTTTTCCTTCTTTAATGAGCTTCACACATGTTCTCGTGTAGTTGAATACAGGCTTGATTGCAACACCAGTTGCAACTGTGCAATGACTCTTTCCTTTGCTTCAGTCTCAAATAACAAGGTAAAAAAATGTGGAGGCCGATAACCCCGGTTCTTCTGAACATCTTTCTGGTAAATAAAAAGCATTCACTTCAGAGTTATGTACATTAGTGTAATTACCCTTTGACCGCGGTAATTTTTTGCCTATTCAGCGATTGTACGTTCCTTCTGCGCATAATACAGCGGGTAATCCGAAGTACATGGAAGCGCTCCAGGGACACTGCGGAGATGACTTGTACTAAACAGATGGCTACTGTGTTGCGTCCCAGTCTTTCGTTGCTAACACTACAGCTTTACGGGTCTTTTGATCAAATGTGTTGAATGTCTTGGCGAGGGCAGAGACTGCTATTGTTTGAGTTTGAACAAAATAGGGGGGATTTTCAGGGCTAGTTTCCTTATTGGATACTAAGATTGTTTGGGTTTGTTGCTTTATGTAAGGCTTCTTAGACACATTGGTCGAAGAACGGAGAGTTGCAGTTTTCGTTTATATTAGGCGTATTTTGAGTTCTTTTTCCACCGAGTCACTTGCAGAATTTTGTAGTCGCTTGTAGGGTTTCTTAGCTTATTCGCTTTTTATACTGCAAATATAGGCTTTGCAGTACTCGTCACGTTCCCGAATAGCTACAAAACTTAACGTTGTTTTCTTCACTTACCCTCGTACTGAGTGATATTTTGATTACAATTGAAAATTTTTTCAGTAATGAAAAATATTTTAACTTAGGTGTATTTGGAC